>WSLO01000165.1:0-27336 GCA_019677385.1 Ceratobasidium sp. 392
TATCGGATCATGTTAGCCCTTCTGCACTTTTTAGTGCAGAAACCTTCCAGCAGCCTGGGGAAACATTGAGAAACCATCAGAAGTTAAAAACACGCATATATCCAGATAGTAATCGTCTATCTCTTTTGCTTATTAAACCTGTATACAGATGGCTTTGACGCTGGATTTACTGGCATCGTGCATAAGTTTGGATTTATTTCGTGTAACTTGAGATTTTCTTCACCGACGGCTCCCATGGCTGTTGGATTCGTTAAGTTGTTCGAGAGCATCTAATACCCACCGGTGACTGTAATCTGTGACGAGACAACCAGCCACATCTTGCGGGTGGCTTGTTAAAGTCAGCACTGCATTAGGCTGCACCTCGACTTTTTCGGCCGTGTTTATCCTCGTATAGCCAGCGATCCACTGCCAATCCTTTCATCTGCATCGAAGAGCCTGAATGCTTCGCAAGCATTTTGCCCGTCGATTGCGCGCTTTATGATTAATTCAGGGTGCATTAACCCGGCGAAGAAGGCGAGTATGGAACGCATATATTCAGGGTTGCTACTCACTGTCTGTATATGGCTGTCCGATAATCTAGTTGCGTATCAGTTGGGGGAACAAATCGCGAACGATAAACAGCGAGGTATCTCCTGGGAGAGATGGAGTTGCTATATTTGGTCGTACCCAACCATTTCGTCCACGGCCTCGCGTCCTCTCGCGCCTTTCATTTCGCCCACATCCTTCACACCCGTCGACCGTACCTTCGTCCTCATCATGACGCTTATAGTTGAAAGTCCTTGTCTGTGCCCATATGTTATTTAATACTCTTTTTCTAGGATCAGTACATCCCAAAGCAAAGCGTTGTGCAGTTTAGAGTGCAATCAGAAAACCAAGCAAAGAAAAGAGGCATACGACGTATGTATTTTAGATTTAGAGCGTTGGGCATCAATTTGCGCGTCGAGGTTTGAGCAAACTATTCACCAAAATACAAACTTTTTTTTTTGGAATCATGTGTTTATTGTCGTGCTGGGGCGGAGCCCTATGGTGCGACATTACATGAAACGGACTATGCAAACAGACAGAGACGAGAGAATACAAACTTCGTATCACACAGCCAGATATTTCGACAATTCACCTAGTATGCACCGTGACGCGCCTTGGCCATTGCCAAATTGACCTCCTCGCTATTCATGAGTTCATCGATCTCGCGCTCCCTATCCTCGGCGAAAATCTCCTTTCGAAGCTCGTCGAGCGTAATCGAGGGGTGGGGGGTTTGCAAAACGCCATCGTTGACGCATTTTAGTACCTCTCCACCCACATCTCGAAGGTCTTGCGCCCAATCCCTGAGCTCTTCGTGGTCCATCTGGTACATAGATTAAGCGCATGTTCTAAATATTAGGGATGGGAACTCACTTGGCACACCTCTGCCATCTCCTCGGCAGTAATAGAGCTCAACCGCTCGCATAGGGCAATCTCGTCGTTGCTTAGCTTCTTGCCTTTTGTTAGCGGTGCACCAAGCTCACAACGCTCCACCGACAGACTTGAACAGTCGTTTACATCACGCTGCTCGTTGTCGCGAATATTTTTCAAGGACTGAAACAATTTTCTCTCGGAGCACTCGCTCAAGCAATGCGCTTGTGTAGCCTCAATGCTCTCGAAACTGAGTAAGAACAGTAAACGGGTGCTTTCTTTGCGAGCTGGTAAATACGTACAGTTTGCCGCATTCAGTAATCGGACACTAGTATTCAGATTCTGTTCCTGTAACCATATGCTGAACCAGCGCTTCCCATTCCCACTCGGTACGCGACGCTCTGTCCGGATAGTCAACACCAGCCTAGCACATCTATCACAACTTACTGAGGACGAAACAGTGGGGTATTATCGAAAGGCTTGTATCGCTTCGGTTGGGAATTTTTGTCCTTTACCAACGCGTCGAGATAATCGTGGAAGTTACTATCATTGTCCACAATCATTTGCGCTATCTTGTCTATGACACGAGGGTCAAGTCCTTCAGAGATTCGAGCAGATGAGCTACGAGTTTGGGTATACTAGGGAGCACTAGACAAACTGGATGATTTGGCTGGACTGTTGGACTCTTTGGATTGCTCGTGTGGTAAAGCTGATGATTGCCTTTTCGCGTTCAACTGTTTGCTAGCATTATCAAGAAAGTCTAGGAAGTCTGACATGTTCTTCTCGTAGTCAGTAGGGTTGTGGTGATAGCCAGAGTTTTCGCTCGAGTTAGACATGACAGCGGGGGTTAAACGGTGATGGTGGGCAACGGTGGCAACGCCTAATAGCCACTCGGCCACGTTGTGTGTACCTGTTTACTACGGGGACAAAATTACCCCCGCCGTGATTGCTTCCATCGTGTGTATGCGGTTTTGGCTGTTGGATTGCTCTGCTCGCCTTTGCCATAGTGGTATGATTCCCAAGGTGGATTTGATGAGCGATCCAACCCCAACCCCCAACGGGATTTCAGCCCCTCCTGGTCAGGTTCTCACAGGTACCAGAGCTCGATACTAGACTTCATAACGCACTAATATTAAAGATATATACCGAAGCAAGATGTATGCACAACAGCGGAAATTACAAGAACAAAAAACAGTTACACCGGCAAAAGAGTGACGCGAGCAGTATTACAATCACCTGTACAACCACCATGAACGCAAAGCTAAACCAAATTAAAGCGGAGTCATAACAAGAGGCATCCGATGACCTATGTCTGGCTTTAGCACATGACATTGGTTACAATTGAGGGTGCTCACCTTTAGAAAACTGGTTGTCTACATACGGTCGCACGACGAGGAAATTGTGCCCGTTCATCGGGCTGGCGCCGGAAAAGTCAAACGATGCAACGAGTACAGCCAGCATCATTTTGATCTCAACGAGCGCCCATCGAGAGGCGGGGCAAGACTACCAAAACCGTTAGGAGCCAAGTACGATACACGGGCGCAACGGCTTACATGTGGTCCGATCGAAAAGTTCATCAAGTTGGCGTATAGACCCGGATTGGCCTTTGCAGTTTCTGGCAGTTTATTCCACCTATCGGGACTATATGTCCGTAAGTATCAAGTCACGGACACAAGACAAAAACTCACTTGAACTCGTGCGCATCCTCTCCCCAGATTCCCTTTGACACATTCATGCCCTCGAGCGGTACATGTACAAACTCGCCTTTTCGGATCCTAACCCCGCCACCAGGCAAGCCGGTTTGGGCGCCTCCGACCCACGCGCGCGAGATTTCGCCTCGATCGCCCACATATGCTGGCTCGGACACAGGAATGATGTCGTCCTGGGCTGCGACGCGCAGAATGCTCTGCGCGCTCGGATGTAGTCGCAAGGTCTCCCGGATGAAGCATTCGAAAAACGGTAGGGCGTCTATCCGGCTGGCAAGCTCGCCGAGTTCGCCGGCGAGATCTGTATAGTTGTTGGTCGAGTCCGAGGAGCAAGCTGGAACGGAGGTTTTGAGGATGGACGCAACAGGAGCAAGCTCGGCTCGAAGACGAGCCTGGATAGCAGGGTACCGTGCAAGTTCCCATAGTGCCCATATCACAGAGAGACTAGTCGTATCATGCCCAGCAAACATGATAGTATCAATCTGAGCAAGAATTTCAGAGTCGCCGAGGGGCGCCTTGGAAGATTCGCTGGTGCGTACTGTTTTGCGTTAGTTTCAGAGCATTGGACAAAAATAAAGACTTACGCAGAAGAGCGAGAACACTAGTGTCTTTCCCGACCGGGGCACCAGCAGATTTCTCGCAAGCAATTGTCTTTCGTCGGCTGGCCAGCAAGTTGTGGCTTTCGGCCTCGATAATCTTGCGACATCTGCGGACTTCCCTGGTACGCGCGTCGGGCTAAAAGGGATTTAGATGATTGTGTAAGAGACAAGGAGAAACGGCTTACAATTCGGGAAGCGATCCAGTTTGGAAGGAAAATCGCCGCGTTGTGGATGGCATTGTCAGCTTGACGCAGGGCGTCGAACATGCATTGGTAGGCGTTATACGTCTCGTTCGTTTCCTCCTGAATAGCGCCAAATTCGTAGCCAAAAGCTGGGTTGGAACAAAGGAGTGAGTAAGCATGAGGCATGGTGATGGATTACTGATAGATGTATCTACCTGCGACTCCAACAATGTCGAACGATGCCCGGCCAATCCATTTATGTAAATCTACCCGTACACGCGGATGCTCCTGTCCGGGGATTGTATCTACTTCAACGCCCGGTCGTGGTGTATCGTACGGGATTGCGAGAATTGAGCGTAATTTGTCGCGGAGCTGAAAAAACAAAATAAGGAACGTGCTGAAGAGGTGTAAGGCGCGAATTACCTCGAACGATTTGTGTAGGAACAATGGCGTGAGGTTTTTGACCGACTGGTAGGAAAAGGCGGGAGCAATGACTCGACGCAGTCTACGATGTTCTTCACCCTCGGTACAGAGTATCCCAGCGTGGAAGGAGCCTACGTCAAGCGTCAATCAGAGTACAAGCTAAATTGTTGCATCACACACCTCCGTTTACCAATCTCTGGGTGAACCGTTGGGTTTGCCATGGTTTAGGATAAAGGTCTGCCGCGCGGTTCAAACTACATCCAGGTTAAGTTAGGCCGTAATAGATTAAAAATCAGACTTACACGTAGTTAAGCGATAGAGGGTCCACAGTCATCAGACGGTCGTCAAACTACGGGTGGCAAAAGTTAGACGACATATCAGTCTGAAAACGCCTTGCCACTTACATAGCCCATGCCTTGAAATCGCGCAGTTCTGCCATACTGATTCTCGTACTTCTCGTGGGTTTGCTTCGAGAACCGAGGGCTGGTAAAGATTGCCATTTTAGGATTTGATGCGCCTCGACCGACGGCACACTCACTTCTGCAAATCGTACATCTGATCTGCGCCAAAGTACGCATCTCTGCGCGGGCCGGGTAGATAACGAAGGTAACTCTTGTAGGGGCCAACCACCTACGAGAAGATCGGTTAGTGAGAACAATAGCGAAGACAACGGAGGGGCTATTGTTCGCGGTCTCGCGAGAAAAAAGGTGATTGAGACTCACCAAGAGGACAATAAGCCAGCGCGCTGTATACAGTGCAAGCCAGATCGCGCCGTAAGTAAGAACGAAAGAAGGAATGCTGCTCAACACCGTGCTGATAGACATTGGTGAGGGCATGGTGAGGGGAGATGGATGAAGTCAGAACTGGCGACCAGGTTTTTACGATGGCTGGTTGACGCTAGTCTGTGTCTGGAACTCATGGACACCGATTGGGCTAACAACACAGATGACACAGAGAAGTCGGCGCTTATTCTCTCGTCACGTGCGTGAGTCCCCTTGTCGCGTCTCCCGCCACCTCGTACCTAACCACACGTTGCTATGAGAGCAGGCTTATCAGGTCCCGTACGATACGCTTGGCCTGACAAACCACTTGCGAGAAGAGTTCTAGACTTTAGTCGGCACCGGGACGGTTCTCTACTCCAGAAGCTGGTCTACCATACGGGTTTTGAACGAATATTTACCACGAGCAGGAAACCGCGACAGTCTCTCGAAGGTGTGCAGCTTGACAATTATGCTATCGGTGACACGGTGCTTGTTGCAACCAAAAGTGGTGAACCTTATATCGCCGTGATTGTCGCTATGTGGTACATCTCGCCAAACGGAGCAACCGGGGACGATAACTCTGGCGACGAAGAGGATGATTTTCTGGATGAAGCGCATATGCATATACTGGTCCATAAGTTTCTGCGGCCTGCTCTAGATCTTCCCAAGATACGCTCCGAACGCCCCTATCGCAAGGTAGGAGCGTGTACTTTAAGCCCCGCCTCGGTTCTAATCCATTCATCAGAAAGAAATCTACTACGCGGTGAACAGAGAAAACGCTAGTGTCAAGCTTCGAGTACCGCCTTCATCGATCCTTCGTCGGTGCAACATTTCGTCAGACCCTACTCACTTCTCCTCTACCCTACTCACTGAAGCGCAATGGACGGCGAAAAAACCTACTACGGAGACCACTCAGTCACAAATGCCACCCCCTGAAACCCCCTCAAAACGTGCACGCCCGTCTCGTGCTGCTACTCAACAAACCGATTCAGCATATGACTATCTCTGTCTGTCTGCGCACGACGCGCAGCGAGGACTTTACTATGACTTTTCTTGGGAACTATTCCGGAAAGATGCGTTGAAGCTATCTGCTCCTTCTCGAAAATATAACGATTTCGATGGCGAGGGGTGGAATCTGCAGGTAGACGGAGCCATTCCTATGCGCAAAACCAAGCCGACTGCAGCTACGCCTAAACCAAAACCTACGAAACAAACACCAAAAGCTACCAAACCAAAGGCGACTAAACCGAGAGCGAGTGCTCCGACCACACCATCCAAGTCTATCTCAAGATCATCATCCTCCGCTTCTCTAGTTTATAAGGATGACCCAGACAGCGGCTCAGATACATCATCTAGCGCTGGCGACTCCGACACCTATGAGCCAGTCAACAACGAACCCGAGGATCCTGAAGAATTTGCGGATGATGCCGTCCCCGACGACCTGGGTGAAGATGAAGACCCCGTAACAGATGAGGACGCCGAAGGAGAGGACGGAGATGTACCGCAAACGCCACGCAAGGCTCGACCAGGAGCCACCTCTCCCTCGAAACGTGGCCGGACTCCGAAGCAAGATACTGGGCTCAAGACTCCTTCTAGACCTCGAGTCAAGCGGATCGCAGCTCCGACTCCTCATTCCAAAGCTGCACTCAAGAAACGGCGCAGTGCGGTTGACTTGTCTCGCTTGAGGGGAGCGCTCGCGACTGGTATACAATCCAATACGATCCGCAGAGTAATATCAACTAATTGACTTGCATAGGCGAGGACCCGTCCTTAGGGGTCGCAGCTTCTACACTCCCAGATAGCGTCGGATCCGATCCACACGTCCGAGCCATGTATGCTTTGCACGTTGGCGCTCGTCCAGGTGCATTACCATGCAGAGATAACGAGCTCCTGAGGGTGCTCGGTGATGTTGCTGACCTAGTAACGTCTGGGGTTGGCGGGTGCGTCTGTGAGCATCCAACTCCTTTCTTTAAGTTTCCCGTTTTGTGACACACTTCCAAGACATATCTGGCCTCCCTGGGACAGGTAAAACCGCCACTGTCCATGCAGTAGTTCGAGAGCTGAAAGGGATGGCAATGCGCAATGTAACGGTTTCCTTTCTTGTTCACGGATACGTCTCCTAAGACGCACTTTCATCGTATCTAGGAAATCAGCCCCTTTTCTTATGTCGAGATCAATGGCTTACGAATTCCAGAGCCCAGTGCCGCATATGCCCTGTTATGGGAGTCTATCTCAGGACATGACGCTGCGGAACACGGCCATTTGAGCATAAGCCCAAAAGAGGCCTTGAGACGTTTGACAAAGCACTTCAACAGTGGATCAAGCGCTGGGAGTCATGCCTGGTAGGTGTACTTTCTTTATGCTCACCTACGAAATTATTGAGGGTGCACGTAGTGTTGTATTGATGGACGAGCTCGACCAGATGGTTACAGCCAAACAAGATGTGGTTTACAACTTTTTTAACTGGCCTAACTTGCCTCAGTCCAATTTGGTCATGATTGCAGTTGCAAACACGCATGATTTGCCCGAACGAACTATGAGTGCCAAAGTCAGGAGTCGACTTGGTAGGCCTTCTTTTTGTCTTAAACTATGAACCATCAAAACTAAGATGCATGCTAGGGATGGAACGCATCAACTTTGAAGCCTACACCGTTCAGCAATTGGTCGAGATTGTCAACGCCCGCTTAGAAGTTGCAAAATCTGGCCAAGCCAATCAAGCACAAGTAATGAAGCCTGACGCAATTAACTTTGCAGCTCGAAAAGTAGCGAGTATTTTCGGCGATGCTAGGCGCGTACTGGACGTTTGCAGGTACGCATATATCCAGGTTTTCCTTCCGCTTACTCATCTCGAGCCAATTTACAGGCGCGCGGTGGAGGTATGCTATTCGCCGAAAGGCTCTCGGGTGGTCACGGTTCCAGATGTGATGGAGGTTATCAAGAGCATGGACAAATCTTCCACCGCCGACTACATCCGGGATTGCAGCTTTCATGAGCGCCTTTTGTTGGCCAGTATGATTAGCCGAATGCGGCGTGCTGGCGTGGACTCGGTCAAATGGGACGACGTATGCGCTTTCCATTGTCTGATTGATCTCATTCCTGACGTGATTCAACCAGGTAACGACCTATCACATGTCCCAAAGCGTAATGCTTGGCAAACATAAGCCAACTCGCGCCGAGTTGCGCACAGTACTTGACTCGCTCGTAGTGTCGCGCGCCGTGGTAGCAGAAGATATTGGTCACCGGGCTGAAGGAGAACGACTAGTTGCATTGAAACTCGAGCGGGATGCTGTAGAGCGGATGTTGTGCGCGGATGATTTAGGTGGGGAAAGGTGGAAAAGCGTTCTGGGATTGTGAACGTAAGTCATAGTTCCAGTCAGTACGACCCAGGCTGATCCTTATCTGATAAGGATAATTTGCATTCAGGATTTTCGTGACTAACCTTCCTCAGTCTTGATAGCAATTGTATCGCCATTTTTCGGGCTGCGGACATATTTTTCCATGGTAGGCGTATATGACGCCCGCCTAAGTGCTTGTCTGTCCTAAGCGCAATGGAATATCGGGGCATCCATGCCTATATTTCTGTCTTCCTTAACTCCAATGAACAGTGAGTCCGTAAGGGTTTTTCCGTTTCAAAACTTCACATCCAGTCAGGGATATCTGATAACAGGTAAGTTTACTTCGTCGTATGACTTTACTTGTTTGCCCCACTTTGACAGATCCTCAATCCTGAGCTTCCGTTATAGCCATCACTTCTCCATAGCCGACCCCATATCGTAACTGTGCGCGGCTCGACGTTAGATGCGCCCACTACTCCTTCTTAAACATGCTCGATAGAACGGCTAGGCCACGAGCTGGTCCATCCCCCGCCTTGGCTTTAGCCTTACTACTTGCTGCATAGCTCAACATGCAGCTACGTTTCCTAGCGAGCGCCGTGTTGCTCTTGCTTTCTCTGCCCGCTAACGCTGATCCCGTCACAGTAACCGATCCTTCTGGCATCTCCTACCTCGGCGTCCGAAATACTACGACCAACCAGGACATATTCTTAGGCGTTCCATACGCCAAACCTCCTACAGGCGCTCTGCGGTTTAAGCCGCCACAAGCCTGGACTAAAACAGGCAACACTACATTGGTGAACGCGACCGTAGACAAACCGATTTGCGTTCAAAGCACCCCTATTACTTATTCACCTGTGTCCGAAGATTGTTTGTATTTGAGCGTGTGTAAGTTGGCAAACATTTCAGCAACTTTTGTGCAAGATATTCATATTATAACCTGACATAGGGAAACCGAGCAATGTGACGACCAAGCTGCCGGTATTGGTTTGGATCTGTGAGTCAACTGATCACTCGCTACTTCAATTTAGGCAAAAAAAAATTCATATGTCACAGATGGCGGTGGATTCCTCAACGGATCTGCTCTTGGATACCCTGGTGATCAAATTTTGACAACCGCATTTAAGCTCGTGAGTCGTGAGTCGTATTAGAGACCATGCATTTGTTTAAGGATGTGTACAGAACAAGCCTGTTGTTTATGTGGCCATGAATTACCGGCTCGGGATTTACGGATGTAAGTCACGTTTTAGTGATGCTGAAATTACTATGATCTAACACACACGCCTCAGTCCCACCTGGCAAACAATCTGAAACTGCTGGCGCACTTAATCTCGGATTAAAGGACCAACGCCTGGCACTGGAGTGGGTAAAAAAGAACGTTGGCTTGTTTGGCGGTGATCCAACCAAGGTACGGTGGTCATTTCTGTAACATTTGGATTTAGAGCTAACACCTCATTATATGCGCATCTCAGGTAATGATTTTTGGAGAGTCGGCTGGTGCGATGAGTGTGGCCTATCAAATGCTATACAAAGATGGGAATACTGGGGGGATCTTCAGGACGGCCCTCATGCAAAGCGGTTCGCCTTCAACGTGAGTTAAATCTCCTCGTGGCACGTTTTTCATTAATGTTTTGCATACTGGGATAGCTATGCTGCAAAACCCGCATCGTATCCTCCACGCCAAGCCGCCTATAACTTCATTGCCAATGCGACTGGCTGTGCAACACAAGACTTCGAGTGTCTTCGGAATGCAAATGCGGATGCCTTGAGGCAAGCCAACTACGATGTGGTCAAGGTGAGCATCAAATAATTTGGTGATATCCCTTGTAGATGCGATGCTAACTCGCACGTGGGAAGGTACCAGCTAACTTGCGAGCGCCTGACCCCTATCCTGCTGCCATCGGCCCAACCCTCTCAGCAGGCGACCCATTCTTGTCGCGCTCGCCTAAACTAAGCATTAGGCAAGGAAAATTCGCCAAGGTTCCGTTTGTGTGTGGTAGTGAGTGCTGGCGTGAAACTGCACCCATGATCGAGTCCTAACTTGACCTTGATCCATGCAGCAAACTTGGACGAAGGGACCATTTTTACTACCAACCCCGGCACGACGTCAGAAGTTATCTCTTTTTTGACAACACAGCTACCAGGCCTGACCTTTGGACTTACGAATACTACTACAGTGAACCAGCTGTTGGATTATTACCCAACCAATCCTAGCGCTGGATCGCCGTACAATACTGGAAACGACACGTTTGGAAAGGCAGCTCAGTACAAGCGTGCCGCTAGTGTTGTCGGAGACTTAGTTTTCGATGTGAGTGATTATCTACGGGGATATCTAGTAACCCTTCTCTAAGCTGTACTTGCTAACTAGGCTCCACGGAGGGATTTCCTTGACGTGGCTACGTCTTTGAATGTCCCTGCTTGGTAAATACCAAACTGAATCTGACCATACACCGTTTCCCTGACATTTTGTTAGGTCTTACCAATTTGCACAAACTGGACTTGACGCGCCAGAGTATGGTGCGGCTCACTCTTTTGAGTTGTTGTTTGTCCTCCAATACCTAGAAGCGGGAACGCCGCAAAGTCTAGTGGATTTGAGCGTAGCTATTCTAGATTACTGGTTTGTATATCAACCCGCAGCTCTGAAAGCCCGAACTCACGATACCGATTTAGGCTTACTCTCGCATACAAAAATGAACCAGGAGCAACGGGTAATCCAAATCGTGAGCAAATATAAAGGTTTTTCTATAAATAATCTACTAATATATGCGTCACAGTCCCTGCATGGCCCGGCTACGGTACCGGAAAGTCCCTTCAACTGAAGGCGGGGAATATAACAGTCATCCCTGATACATTCCGCGCTGCTGGCATCAACTACATCAGGTCTAATATCCTGACATGATATATATATATATCTACAAAGAATTATGCGATATGTAATATTGCGATAGGCTAGGAAAGACGCTTCCGTGCTGGCTTTTGCAGTTGTGTGGCTCGTCAGTGGCTCTCCGCCAAACGCGATCATATGATCCATCCCAGTCACGTGACACGCGACCACCACGACTTGACTCCAAGGATGATTCGTCGGCCACACACATCCACAGATCAAAAATTATTTTCTAGCGTGCCAACAGTAGAGACACATTCTGGACTACAATATCAACACCGTCTTAACTTGTAGGTAGATCTGTTGGTAATTCATTGTACTTTTGTTAGAGAAGATACCCCGTCATATAGCTACGACGACCCACCTCTCTGCAACGTCACGCTCGAGGAGTTTGAAACGTGGGGGATACAACGGTTGAGAGGTGATTCACTGTACATACGCGTGAAACGTATTAACTTACCCTATCCCTACAAAGTTCTCGCCGAGATTGAGTCGTGTAATGTGCGGAATCGTACCTTCGAAGATACAAAGCAAGTTACGCTAGCGCAATGCAAGAAACACCTACCACTTAGCGCCACTAGCGCTGTCGCTGTCGACCGCGACTCAGAACGCAAAATGGATCACGTATCTCACTATGTTCTGCGATTAGCTTTTTGTCGCTCGTGAGTAAACTCTATGCTTAATATACAACCACCTTCTGACGCCCTTCTAGGGAAGAGCTACGCCGTCGATTTGTCAAGGCTGAAACAATGCTTTTCAAGATACGATGGGAGACAGACGACCGCAACGAGCGAGATAAATTTCTCAATTCGCTTGATATCGGCATCAATGCCGTCCCAGATGATGAGATAGAGCCTCTCAAGAAGGACCTAACTAGCGCAGCAGGTGCTCGAACTAGAGGCGACAGCAACCAGTCCAAAGAAACCTACTGCAAGGTTCACTGGACTCGCGTGACAGATCTAGTTGCCACCCGTAAAGTCCTCTTGAAAGGCGGCTATGCATATGTACCCACCCGTGAACAAAGTAGCATTGTGTTCCAGGAGTTTTCGTCCCGACTGGAGCGTGCCCTGGAAGTGAGTTTCTCTTAACGTGGTTATACGGGAAACACCTGACCTGAACATGCGTCCTGCACTATTCATTATTTCAGCAAACATCTCGTGCAGTTCCACGTTTGGACGAAGACGATCGCCTCCTACCGTTACTTCAACACCTTGCTCAATCGTTTCTTAACGGGATTGCTTCGTCTTCGGCTGCCTCGTTTGCTGACGAGAACGGCGAACTTGTGCGCGCGGAGCAAGTTGACGAGCTTGCGGGACGGCACTTCCCAGCATGCATGCGCAATCTTCACGATGCGCTACGCAAAGATCACCACCTCAGACACCACGGTCGACTTCAATACGGCTTGTTCTTGAAGGTGAGTTGGTTCGCGAGAGCCCACAGGAGGTTTGGCGCTAAATGGTTTTTACCCACTTGCGCGACGTGTCGTGAATTCGCGTGCCTCAAAGGCTATTGGGATGTCTATTGACGAAGCACTCACGTTTTGGCGTCGCGGGTTCCAGGGCGGGAAAATATCCGACGACAAGTTCTCGAAGGAGCACAGGTACAACATTAGGCACAGTTATGGCCTAGAAGGACGACGCATGAATTATCCTGCAAAAAAGTGCGTATCATTCTAATTTATGATCTGCCTACACCCACGCGTTGGAGGCCATTACCCCACACCAAGTCTGCACTCCGCCCAGCCCCTATCTATCTATGTGCTCCCATCCCTCTCGCAAATTCCCCTCGTCTAACCAGTGCCCGCTGTCGGGCTCGCTAACGTACGATTGCTCACACCTGTTTGCCTCGTTGCTTGAATGTGTGCCGCACACATCGCACTTAATCACCGTCCTGCCCGAACGGTCCGTACTCCGGCTCCACCACATCTCAACCTCCGAATCTCAACAGCTGTATACGGATCATTACTAGCGACGAGCCAACTTCGCTCGACAATCACGGTTGTCCATTCCGGCATTTCTCTGCGCAGAACCTCACAGCAATGCTCGAACGATCTTACCGGATTACATCTACAGCCGAACAAGCGGAGATTGCCAAATTGGTCAAAGGCAACCACTTTCAGGTTGCGTGCACTCGAGTATTTGAATTAACACATCGAGCGATGGGTGTCAAAAGTGGCGATGGACTTGATGGTGGCGAAACTGTTGATCATCCCAACCGGTATTATACCAGGAGCCGGGAACTTACAAAGAACAAGGACCTGAAAGACAAGGACAGTATGGACGTGGACCAGAAGCCAGCCAAGAAAGAGTCGGATAGTTCTTAGCCCGCATGTATCCCCAGTTTCAAATGTGATTACAATCCGGTTGCATTATAATGGATATACACATATTTTTTGATCCAGTCGAGCACAAATGAGTGGGAGGAATGAAGTCACATGAGACATTAGAGAACAACCCGGACGCATCAGTCAGTCCATGAGCAGCCGGCAAAAACCCTTGTGTGTACATGAAATCAAGTAAGCCAAATCTACAATGACAAGCCGGTCCGAGTCCAGATGCGAACAAAAAGGCTATCAGGAGGTATGACGCGTGTATAAATCAGTCACACCGCCCACAGCCCGGAATAATAAAGTTACAGTAAAGAAGGGGCCAAAGACTGGACGGAAGACCGGAACCAAAGACGCCAACTGAAGAAAATAGACCAGGGAGCCACGCAAAGAGGCTAGAAGGAAGTATATGCAGGATCATGATGAGCCGAGGGATAATCGATAACCGCGAGGTTCAAGCCATTATTTTTGCGAGACAGATGCCCAGCACCCCTCACTCACACCTTAAAGTCGCCACTTCCAAATTCTACCACCGGTTACCATCCACGATGCGATCGGGCCCGTCCAACTAGCTTTTTTTTTTACCGTTCCACGTAATCCCTTTCACAGTCGTCGTTGGTCATACTCACACCCCCCAGCTCCCCAGTCCGTCCCAAATGATGCCAGAAGACTACGTCGCCGGGCTTGAGCCCAGTGTTCTGAACCCGTCTAGTTGGGGCAGCTCGTGCTGGGACTGGGCTGACAATTGGCACAAAATTACCGTCCCTATGTGGTTGGAAAACTGGGATACTTGGGGACTTGGGCTCAGAGTCGGCGGAGGACATACGGGACCGAGAGGAGGATTGTTGCGCAAGGGTGGGACTGTGACAAGGGTCGGAGGTAGGGGGGATCCCCCAAGGATAGCGATGGACGCCCGGCTGGCCTGATACATACAGCCGCTCGCGGGCAACAATTTCAGCGTGGTGAAATACGAAACGGTGGCCGTTGGCAGTACGCTGAGGCTGCCCAGGCCGGCCGCCGATGTTTTGCTGTGCTGTGCACCGTGCGCACTAGAAATAGGCGGGCGATATCACCAGGTTAGCGCATGCCCATGACCCGGCCTGTGGCCAGATAGCTAACAACCACCGACTCACAGGAGTAACAATCATATATCCAATGCCCGCCCCACACCCATGACAACTTAGTGTCTGGGTCAAGCATTCGCAAGTGCGCGGCAGCGATTGGGTCGGAGTTGGATACGCCCCCGTAGCCAAGTCGGCCGAACGCTCCGGCAACAGTGTTTCAGAGTGTTTGCCTACGGCCTCGCGCTTGACGGGCAAGAAAAACCTCGCATACAATACCTCCTCTACTTGTTCTCTGACTGGCGATACCGGCCTCGCCTCCTGGACCAAGTGGGTGATGTCCTGCGGGTGCCTATCGCATTGATCGTTGCTCGTATGCTGACCCCCGGTCGGTTGAGGACTACAGTTGACGGGCATGGCATCTGTTGAAAAGAGCGCAATGTTTGGGCGAAGCAATAACACGGCCTGTAACCGAGTGATGTTTGCGTGGTGAGTTTGCAGGTTCCGCCAAAAAGAGATAATGGCAATGGACACACCTTCATCCCACGATTCGACAGAAACGTCCCGCAACTCTTGCAGTCCAGCACGTAAACTTTGTGACCAGTCACTGGCGCTGGAGGAACCACCGCCTCAGGAGGAGGGACAACGACAGGGGGAGGGATGTTGGTGCGGGCAATTGATGTTGAAGGAGTTGTCCCAGAATGGGGAGCAACCGGCCTGCGTTCAGAATCTCCATAGCGTGTACTTCGTTGACCGTAGCCCATTTCCCAGAAACCAGGTCGGTTTTCAGCCGGATAGGCCCATCGTACGCCTTGATGCGCGGGCGGGAGCGTTGTCTCAGGACCCAAAGACTGGTCCCAGGTAGCCCGCTGTTCGTGTTCACGACTGCGTTCTACCGCGCCTATCCTTTGACGTAGCATCTCAATACGCCCGGTAAGCTGAGCTGTCATTCCGTCGTGAGGGTTGCTGGGGAATATCCATTCTCGTTCACTAGAAGGAGCCAGCCCGTCGTGACGTGTGTGCGTGTATTGGTCAAGTCCCCCCCGGTCGGCGCCCCTTTGGGACGGTGGGACGGAAACCGAAAAAGACACATTTTCCTCAAAGTAGTATGGACCATATTCGGGTTCAGCACCATAGGGATCATAGTTAGAGCCAGTGCGAAGCCGGGTTGCCGCTGGAGGAGTTTGAGAGTGTGTTGCGCGAGCGTCCATCCGCTGGGTGGAACGTCGATACTGAGGTGGTAGTGGATAGGGAGCCGAAGCTGCCTGAGCGGAAGCCTGCATTCGCATCGAGGGGTTTTGAGTGTTCTCAGGGGCTGGATGAGGCCACCGATCGTGATAAAAGTTGGGAGGCGGCATCTCGTCAAGGCCGAAAAAAAAGAACCACGCAGTGCTTGAGGGACCTAGACCGAGTACGCACAACGCATATGCGGCAGAAAGGACCCATTTCGGTCAGCGTATGTAATTGATTCACAACAGAGCCAAGGTCGATGTGGGGAAAGACGCCATGAGGACGTGATGAAATGGTATTTAGGGGTGCACATACCTTATTTGTTGCTGAATTGACGGCGATTCAACGACCGTTACGGAATGACGTCGTAGAGTGGTATCTGGTTAGTTGGGGGAATAGGAGAGTCAGTGACCAAACTAACCACGGCGGCAGTATTTATACACTGGAACCGACGAGGACGAGGATTAATCAAAACACTTGAGTGTTTCTAAATGACGGGGCGGAGTTTAGGCGACAGCTTGAAAGCGAGGTTGGGAAATGAGCATCGGACGCGCATACATGCTGAGCTACGAGAAATTGGGGATATCACGGAGCAAGAGTGCATTGGACTAGTTGCGAGTTTGGGGTAGGTTCCACGAGGGGTTCGGAATTTGAAGCAGGATGCTGGGATGAACGAAGGTGATACACAGCTGATGCTTACCACGAGGCAATAGCCAACACGTGAGATGATAGGAGGGCGCGACGTGAGTATTCGAGGGCGATGAGCGAACGCGGAGCTACGTGCGGTCTAGAACGTAACGAGATGGGATGAACGCTACATATCAGGACAAGCTGATACCAGGCACTTACCGAGTCTCGAGGAAATATGCGTCGTGAGCAGCGTGTATTCTGCGCAGACGTGGGCTACTTCGTGAGAGCAAAATGGGTAAAATGGGCGTGGAGGACCTAAAAGACAGTGGGAGAGAGCGAGAGACAAGACAGGGGCGGCAGTCGGCACTGCACCCAAAGGAAACAGATCGCGCCAGCCAACCCGCGGTGACGAACAAGCGCCCAGTTTGGTGGCCCCGTGATTCCGCTGGCGCGTTTATCCTACATACATAGGAGCGCCAGCCAAACACTCCGCATGATATCAAAAAAATATGAAAATGCGCCCGCCCGATGTCGACCACGATGATGTCGCTATGGCCTGCAACATGTCTCGGCACTATTTCATTCTGCAGCGCGTGTTTCAGGGCGTGTTACTGCACACTAAAGTATAACCGGTCATCCCGCGGGCTCGCTCAACTCTCGTGGCGCAGGTGGCCACGGATGTTTCGACGTGCTAGTTATGTAATTGTATTATCCTTTTAATTTACCTTCACTTATGTTACTTCCCGCTAGAAGAACGGCACGACAATCCGGGTATTTACACGCTCAAATCACGCAGCAGCAATCAGCCCAGCACCATCTGAGTTCATGGTGCTACCGGCGCATCTCCTTGCAGAGGTCATACAATACCGTACCAGCGAATCACCGGTACATATACCATCTCCGCGCCTCCTTTAGTAGCAGTAGCAGGGCTGATACCGCCGACAACGAGGCTCAGGAATGGAGGGAGCGACCCGAGCCTTGGGCCGATGGTGGGAACGTCCTGGCCATGTCACCAGCCATCAGCACACGATACACTATTCAGACTACACAATCTTGATGTGTATCTCCAACGTCACATATTACATGTCTGCTTTTGAAAACTTAAAGAGTAATTTCAGCCACCATTCATGCTCTTGGTTTCAGGTTTCACTCAAGCGATTCACTTGTCAAAATTTGTCAGCAGCTGGCCCGCTGGCTTTGAGCAGTTTTGGTGATAGTCATTGTGCGTGCTCTACACTCAGGTAGGCAGCCTAGACCACTAAGACTTACTCTATGATTGAATAAACGAGTACGCTAGCTTTACTTGCTGAGAAATCAAAAACGGCGCATTGTATTGTATGTTCGGGCCTCCAATGATCACCCCGAGCACTTGAGCTTCGATTTGGGAACAATTTATCTAAATGTGAATGCTGCCACTCGTTGGGCGATCAGCGCGTGCATCTATCCCGCAGCTGAAAGTTACCACTACTTCGCTCATCAGCTAGATACTTATCGGCTCTAGAGCGTAACCGTTCTGATCCTGCTAAATGCCGACAAGCGCGAGGCTGGACCATCGTAACCGTCAACCATGTGTGTTATATCCTGCCTGAACTGTCAGAGACGCTGAGCCGCGTGTTGTCACCTACAGGTGCCACAAATGGCCCCAAGATTTGTGGGTCTTTTCGACTCCATGTCCATGTGCTTGGTTGACACGAGTCAACGCTTGGGATAAACATAGCGGCTCGTGCTGGTTGTGCTTGTTTGCACCGCTGGCCAAACAATGCGTCTGGAATTGCACAAGTCAGTGTGCTTAAACTAGGGAATTTTGAAAATAGGAGAGCATAAAAGGACGTTGTTGAATGCCAGTACCTACTTGGGGAAAACAAACATAACCAAAACATAGCTTCTTTGAGATTTTGATCTCGCATACACGCATAAACCTTGCGTTTACCAATCATATGTCCCATATGCCTTTTGATCCAGCGGTTGCACCGTGAGATTGGATACAGGGGCTCAGTTACTGCTGTGAGAACGTTTGCCTTGGCTGAGCAACCTTGTTCTAGCTCATGGTTGAGGTAGATTCTGAAGTTTGCTAGCCAGCTTGTATACCCATAATAGAAGCGTTTTCCTGACGCCCCGTGCGGCTGGAGAAGCAACTTTCAGATCGTCCTAGGTAGACATTCAAACCCGGAAAAGTTGGGCACTCGGTTACGAACCAGGATATCACTAAAGCGGGTTGTTTTTGTGAATAAATATCTATATCTTCCACGTAATAGCCTATCGAGTGGGACGGCGCTAGACTCCTCAGGCGGCGAGACGTAACCTCGCTTGTTAGGTTCAAAGTATCCTATTATTACTCCTATGCATACAGTGGCTTTTACACACATCTCCTTGAGTCAAGCGTCCTAAAATGAATTTATCCGTACTGTAATGTTATTCGCCGTCGAAGCGCAGGTCCTTGACTACACGCCGCCTCTTGTATGGGTTGCCTAAGGATGCTCCTTTCGGAATCGTGGGTGTTTTGCGTGGCGCTAAAACACAGGATTATGAGTATCGAGGCAATAAATTTTGTAGAAACACATTACCCGGGAAGGACTCAGGGGGAGGGCATGCTAACGCTTTTTCGAGCATGCTAATTCGTCTTTTTAGCTGTTGAATTGTTTGCTAGTAATTAAACAAAGTTAGGCATACCTATCTGCGGCGATCTAGGAAACTAATAGGAAACGCCACTTACCTCGCGTTCTCGATTGCTCAGATCAGCGGATGAGATGCCCTTGAAATTTACCGTAGACGTGGCAGCGGCTTGCTCGCTGGGCGTATCCAAGGCAGCCTATCGAGAGCATCAGCATCATGTCAATTATGGGGAGGATAAGACGTCACCTCGAACAACAGACACATGGCGCGTCTAGACGATTCCTCAGAGCTACGCTCCTTCAGGACTACGCTGAGCTTCTGAAGTTGGGGGAGGTCAAACGTAACCTAACCAATCTCAGTTAGATCCATTAATCTGAGCCTAGACTTCGCGCACTGTGCCGTACCTTGAGTAGACATTTATCTTGTGTTCCCTTCCACCCGCTGATTCGCACATTGCTTGCTGACAATCGTCTCAAGATTTCGGGCTGTGTCTCGGGCTCTGGCTGTGTGTATGTCATAAGTGAGCAACTCGTCCTAGAACTAAGGTATAGTGAGACTTACCAAAGGCGTTGAGCCACCCCACCACCTGTCAGTCTCCCCCTGGCAGCCTAACTCGATATTCCAAGTGAGATCTACTACTTTGGATACAAATATGAACCGGACAAGATCTCCACTTGCGCCACACATGATACTCAGTACACATGTGAAGTTGCGAATTTGTGGGAGAGCCATGAAAATAATAATAAGTTTCAAAATATGTACAGTAATTAACAGTCGAAGTTGGGGGGAGCCGCCAATCAAGCAATTCCCCACGTGCTCCTTTTAGACGCGTCTTGGTCACGTGAAGATTGTCCCAGGGTCCAATCGGGGGATTTGCGATCTGTAAGCTGCACTATTTCCCCTACGCTTCGCTGTGTTTATGGCATTGTCTCGCTCACTTCGCTCAAGCTTTGTTGGACCGAGAGGAGGTAAATAAACCATTTTGATCATTGTCCGATTTTGCCTGATCATTTGCAGTTCGCTGTTTTGGACAACATTCTGGTCCGCTATGTATGGGCCGCTCTACTAGGTCGCCCTTTGATCACGACCAAAACGAGGATGGATTCATGATGGTCGGACAAGGGTCAAGGCCATCTGCACTACGGTTTGTGCAAACTTGATTAACGTGGGGGCCGCCACTCACCGATATTGTGTAGACCTAACCTTGCCAACAGCGCATCGACGTAAGTAATATATGTGTATCCATTCACAGTATGCCTAATAATTTATTTGCGCCGTATCAGTACTTCAGACGATAACTGGGCTCGAATTCTCGAGGATGTGGATCCCCCAAGTCCACAACTTATGCATTCGGCGCGCGCTCTACGATCTGCCTCACTGAGTCCACCTATTAAGAAATATGGTGCCACCGAATTAGAACTACGAGCAATGGAGAATATATTCGAACGAGTTTTCGACATGGGTGTGTCCACAAACGCTCAAAGTTATCCCCTTAGTGCCAGGCGAAACATCTTTCTATCGAACTTTTCCCCAGGCGGGCACATGGAGCCAAATCCCGAACTTCAATTTGACGCAAAACGAGAGGAGATGTTCAGATGCCAGTCTGACCAAGAGCTTCTCCGGTGGGCAGCCCAAGAAGTGTTTCTTCGAGCACCAGGCGAAACCACTTCGTCAACTTCATCATCCGACGCTCCTACCAAAAACGACTCCAAAATTTCCAGAGAAATGCATCCCGAAATATACGGACGAATAGTCGCTAGCCTTATGACAGAATTCCGAGAACAGTACAACAACCCTCACCTTGCTATTGCAATCTTCGACTACACTCGCCGCCTTTCTATCATTTCCTATGTAACAGGATGTACAGCTCCTAGTTACAACGAACTAATGCGTACACACTGGCTCTCTTTTCGAAATCTCCAAGCGGTTGCGAATGTCGCTGAAGAGATGCGGGTTAATGGCGTGCTTCCCGACCAAGCGACTGCGTCTCTTTTAAACCAGATCCATGACGAGGCTGGGCCGCAGGTTGTTTGGGCCAAGGAAAACGACGAGGCAGAGATTGCCAAGCTACTAGAACAGTTAGATGAGCTACTGAGGCCTCCCGAATATAAACCCATTGCGACTTCGCAAAAGCGCCGCCAGGATGGTGGACATAGGCTGATCGACGGTTTACCGAGAGGCGCCAGGAGCCCTCGCTCGAAAAATCCAGATCCTGCGGCTCCGTAGATCTGTTTCGCCTGCTGATTATCTGGTATGCAATCATTCCTCAAACTTTTATACAAGGAAAATTATTGATTTGTTACAACATCAGGTATAAGCAATGTATATTACTTGGTATGTCAGTCAACCTATCTCACAGTAGATACAATAAGTTAAAAGAACGTGCGCAAACGTCCCAAACATCTCAAACTGCCCGTGGACCTCGAATAGAATCGTCTTCCATATCATAACCGTCCTTGCCAGTCCCAGTAAAACTCGCTTCCATACTCTCTCCCGACAGGCGCCCCTCGCTCTTCTCCGGCACAGATGGAAGACGCGAGCGATCTTCGAGCTCATAGCCTTGTGCTCCGATGTGGGTAAACTTGGGTGAAGGAAGTGAAATGACATAGGAGGGTTCACCATTAGCAGATGATATTTGCTGCGTGCGTGTCGCATGGACACTGATGCTGATACCCTGGGGACCGTTTGAAGACATGGATTTACGGCGTAGCTTGATGGGAGGAAGAACGTGACGAGTAGTGAGGAAGAGGATGGTATTAACAAACCCCGAAAGCATGAAGACAACAGACTGGAAACAACTCAGTATGGCATGGTACTTAAGTTCGAAACAACAACTCACTGCAAACATCTTGACCGGGAACGGAACCTGAGAACCTGAAAATTCTGCCCACCTGGAGGCAGCAATGGGTAGAATCTTGGCGCATACATGTTAGGATCGGGAGTAGAAGCGCTGGAGGATAACTCACTGAAAACGTGTATGACACGGGATACCACATTAATTGCCAAGCTATTGACATAGTGTTAGATTCCATGACGGCTCGACCCGCTTCAAGATTCCAAGCGCGAGACGACGCTACGCTGAGGACACGAATTCTGTATCCTTCCGCGATCAGGTTTCCTCGCAGCCGGAAGAAAATCATAGTATAAACGACCAGCGAAATGAACGCGGAGACAAACATCTGAAATGAGTGAGCATAGAGTTTTCGCGATATGAAGGGTAAATCGCACGTACGAAGAGATATTCGAGTACGAATCTCTCGGTCGAGTAACCACCAGTTATCCAACACCAGTATCCTTCAGGTATTCGGTCAGCAGATGCTTAAACAAACCCATAGGTGACAAAGGACTTACCTGATATTCCAAAATAGTCGCCTTTTGCACTTGATTGTATGACCGCTGGGCCAACGGCAACAATTGTGATGATTCCAGACCATACTATGGCTAGGGTAGCAAAACAAAACAAATGGCTAGTATGTGAATTAAAAAACTAAAGCGGCGAAGGATTAACGAAGGTGTATATAGCAATATAGCTAGACTTACTAGCAACCGGAATGTATGTATCGCGATGACGGCAGACCACATGGCGGTGCCCACATCTGCAAACTGTTTGATGGCAGCTTGTGCTGTGCAAAAGCGCCCCATAGAGATATGGTGGGCGGCCACCCATCTGGCGCTCATAATGCCGCCAATAGCTTGGGCCAAGTCGGCAGTCATCAATGAGACTACGATTAAGGATTACGGGATGATTTAGCGAGAATAATGCGTGACTGAATGCGTAAAGGCTTACGAAAGTACACCCCAATGTGTGTCCTCAAGAACGGTTTGTCTGTCGGCCCTCGTCCCGTAATTGCTACCCAAGCCAGCAGGGATAGTAGGGTAATAACAGAGACAAAAGATATGCAGGCCGCTACAACGGATGCCTGCGATTGCAATTAATTAAAGGGATCTTTAGCCGAGCGGCGCTTTGGGGGTCGATGTAAAAGCATACCGTCACACCATGGCCCTCGTGCGGCTGATACCAGAACTCGGTAGTTGACATGTTAGCCGGGCGGCAGGTACTGAGGGGGGAGCAGCTCGAGAGCCCTTCGGCTGTGGTCGCAGTTTTCAACGATTTGTGAGGATCATCCATCAAGAATCACGCGGTTAAGCGCAGATTCGATCAGCCACGGGGAGCACCCGGCGCTCATGAGAGAGGACCGATTATTTGCATATAAAGGGTAAACGTTGGATGTTAGTTTACGTGGGTCCGGTCGGGACTATTTTGAAGCGAAGGGGGTCCATATGGCTCGATAGTCGAAGTTAGCCAGCAGTAATGAACCTCGCTTAGATACTATATGGTTGATACCCGAGGTTGAAACTAGTGACGATCGCTGTTAGTTACCTTGAGCGCCACGTGAATGCTGTTCGATCGAGCAACGCTGTACCTTCAAGAAGTATCCAGCTTCAAGTACAGCTATCAGAAAGATACAACAGCTATCTCTTGACAGGCGAGACATGGGACCACCTCTCAGTACTGGATACCCGACGATATCCCGTCCGGAGCTATACCTAAGCTAGTCGAGAAGTCAGCGATCTACCAGCCAATCATAGATATCGCGCGAGGGAATACATTCGCGTACTACCGATGATAAATTTAAAAGTATGTAAGCGGGGTCTACACTTTCTCGATTTCAGCCGCCTCGTGCTCCTTGCGCGTTTGTTCCTGGGACACATGCGGGGTGTCCGTCAGAATTGCTGGTGCCTTCGGCTCGCTGCTCCATCCGAACCAGCGCGCACGTGGGACATGAGGGCCTCGAAGTGTTAAAAAGACGAGCTGCAGTCCGTGAAAACCGAGTGCAAGTGCACCACTCGCTCGCCACCCATGTTTCAGGTACACTTGTGTACCAACTGACGTTCCCATCACTTGTCCCTGTAAGAAAAATTGCCTTCTGACTCTTTTTTGACCGATAGGTTGAACTTACGAGGAAAAGCTATGGCAAAGGAAAAAGTCCGGCATCAGAATTGCTGCGAACCCGACTACCATCGACGAATCTCACCGAGATAACGAACACTGCATTCATGCGAGCGCGCGCAAGTGGTTCGATCCTACGAATGAGCCTAAACCATCTGCAGTCAGAGTCTGGATCTCGGTAGTACTTACGCATATACCCGGCTAGAGTTGGAAACCTGATTCATCTGTGCACCAACGTCTAAACCTATATGCGGCAACAATCAGGCTGTTTGGCCAGGAACTCGTGAGCACATGTACCCACCGAAGCAGACTATCACAACGGCGGCTATATGGAGGCCGGCAGCTCCTGTAAAAATAGACTGAAACACAACACCGACAGCAATTGAAACTGCAGTAGTCATCCAGGCGTTGAGTTTGTCGACGAAACGACCGATCAGGGGGACAGTCACTACTCCCAAGGCACCGATCAAACCAAATAGTCCAATTTGAAGGCTGTGGTTATCTAAAAGGTCAATGTGTGCGCATATAATAGACGCGTGGCTTACGTCGAAAAGTGATACGGCGCATCCGTTAATAGGAAGGTAAGATTGACCCAAAAATTGACAAATATTGCTGAGGAGAGGAGCCCAATCACAGAACACTGAATCAAGGTCGGCTCGGTGACGGCATAGCGGCCCATGGTGTATAGTATCCCAAAATAAGATAGCCCAGTCTGCTTGGCAGGATAGTCCGGTATGAGCAGCCACATGGCAAAGACGTTGGAAAACTGTATTCCACATGACATCCAGTATATGACCCTCCAGTTGGAAAATTCGGCGATGATTCCTGCTAATACACGTGCAAAAAGCACTCCGAGAAAAAGGCCCGAGAGGACGATAGAAATTGCCGATGCGCGGCGCTCGTGAGGAGCCAAGTCGGCGGCAAGAGTTATTAGGATCTGAGGGATAACGGTAACGATTCCTATCAAGTATGAGAAACCAGCAAAGATTTTGTCAGTAGGCGAGAGTGCAAGCCCAAGAGTGAAAGCGCCAATAAGACATCCGAGTAGAAGTAGAAGCTGGCGTCGTCGAATCAGATCCCCTAGTGGGCTAATTAACAGGAGTCCTGTTGCATATCTTGATATGATTGGATACATATTAAGTATATTGCTGAGGTTAGTATATACCATTTACTCACCCGGCTTGCGTAAGAGTAGGGATAATCGTCACTTGCTCATTTGAAACGTTGAACGACTCGGCGAGTTGAACTATACAACCACCACTGAGCGAGTATCTTATTAACATAAATAAATTTGACTCGCCGAGAATGGGTTGGCAAAAATATAGATTGCCCACAGCTACCAAGATATCCCCGCTCAAAAGTTATACTTGGTCATGAACCAAGGCTCACCTACTCAGCGTGCAAGCCGCTCCAAAGAATATGTTGAGAGCTAATCCAAAGTGAGATGGGTTGTCCGGGTCATATTGCAAACGAGCGGGTATCGGTAGGAATCCAAAATCAAGTTTTCTGATAGCTTCCTTGGCGGCCTGAGCTGGGTTTGTCTGGGAGCATACGGTTGGGGTAGACTCTTTGTCGGCAGGTGTCTCAATCTCTTCTAGTTGATGTGTTATGGCTGTAGCACAAAGTCAGGGATTAAAAAAACACAATGAAAACAACACTTACAGGTAGACATACTTGTATTTTGTTTGGAGCAAAGGCCGTCGAGCAACACTACCGATCCAAAAGTTGGAGCAGGCAAAATTTTTCACAAGCAGTGGTCGATCTAAGGCTGCAGGATCAATTAGTTGCCAACACGTGTGATTAATTACTCACTTTGCAGCCCAAATTCTTGGAGCTGGTTCAAAATTTAGATTCCGCGTGCAGTATCAGGGCACCTAGTGTTCAAATCGAGTCGGTGTGTATCCTAGAGGGTAAGAGTGTCGTACTCCCAACGCTGGTATACGCGTTTGTCAACGCCTCGTCTCATTATATAAGAGTATCCGCCAAGACCGGCTAAATACGCCGGCTTCATGATCGACGTCAACATCGGGCCGCCAAGCAATTTCAAATGCCTTCACCCTTTGCCTAATCTTAGCCACACCTAGCAAGCAAGTCAGAAACGCTTCTCAGACATAGCTTTGACTCAAATAAGACAACACCCATACACCTACCACTAGTGCATAGCCTAGCTCCGATCTAATTTAAGAAACCATATAGTAGTGCAACCGAGAACATGTCTACACAGAAGCCGACAAAAGTAATCATCGTGGGAATAGGGTAAGTCACCGTCTTGTCCTGCTCAGACATCTCGTAACTATGCACCCTGTTGAGGGGACGTTAGTGGACCGACGTGCTCCGGAAAGACAACCCTTGCAAAACATCTTAGAACAATTTTACCCAGTTGCTTTATCATACACCAGGACGTAGGTGCTAGCCTCGAGGGTATTAGATTTAATTTTGACCGAGAACATCAACACGATGTAGGATTTTGCTCCGGTGAGTAATGTTGTGTGCTTGATAGTGTTCGCACTAACTTGGCCGCAATAACTCAGCCGCAGGAACTTATACCAGTGCACCCCGTATACCAAGTTCAAGACTGGGACGATGCACCAGGCGCTATCGACTGGCCACGACTGAGAACATCATTGAAGCATGTCAAAGAATCTGCGTCTCTGCCAGAGTCGCACTACTCACACGACCACCTAAACGAGCAGAAAGAGGTATGTCTTCTTTTCGCTCTTGGGCGTAGTCGGTTTATAAGTTTGCTATCTCAGGTTCCTATCCCTCAAGAGTCAGTAGAACGATGGACAAAGCGCTTCAAGGATGTTAGCGACCAATGGAGTGCTAAAGGGTTCCACGTCGTTTGGGCTTTGTTAGATGGGTTCCTGCTCTATTGGGATAGCGTAAGTACCTTCAAAATCAAGCAACCAACCCTAGCTTGAAGTACCAACCACAGGGAGTAGTTGAGCAGCTCGATGCGAAAATATTTATGCGTATTCCAGAGAAAGTACTTCAAAAGCGAAGGCACGAGCGCCATGGTTATCACACTGCTGGTTAGCTACCCCCACCTTTTTCTTCCGATAAGAAACTCAGTTGAGCAGTTCAATCTGATCCAGAAGGTGCGCTCTGGAGAGATCCACCTCATTACTGGGAACAAATCGTTTATCCCGCATATGTCCGAGCACACGAGCATTTGTTTGAAAACGGGGATGTGGAGAACGGAAATCTGGCCCCTAAGTATGCTAAAGAGTTGGTTGTGCTACCTGG
>WSLO01000166.1:0-27253 GCA_019677385.1 Ceratobasidium sp. 392
GGAATACCCTTAAGGACTCTAATATAGTCCAAATGAGCTGTCGGGACTAAAGTAATGTACCCTTACTCCCCACAGTGGTGAGTTGCATCACATCCGATATCTCCCGTTGTTTACTCACCCTGCGGGCTCTCAGAATCCGTGTGAATAGCCTAGAATCTTTGGGAGATACATGAGCGGTGTCTTCTACTGTCGCAAACATCAATAAAATGTGCTCGCCCTGTGTTGTCCGCAACGATTGTGATTTACACCTCGCAAGCTTGTCATGAGTCGTGATGTTGGCGCTTACCACCGCGTCGATGAGCATCTTGATTCGCTGAAACGACTTGGCCAGATACTTGAGGCGCGGTTGCAGCGCTTCAACCTCATAACTCTCCACCTTATCTAGACGTGCAAGAAACTAATTGGCGGAACAAGGACGCCATGTTTGTGCACTGCATCTTCACTCCGCCAGAGAAGCGTTGCTTCCTGCGTTTATTAGCAAATATTGAAAAACGTTTTCAGTTTCGCCCAGTTAGCCAGTTGTTACAAGCGTGGATATGTGACCAAAATTGTATCCCTAAAACTGGGGATCAAAATGGATAGCGGATACCCGGATTCGCCCGTGGGATTACCTGCGGTTAGGAATCCGGGCTGGGTCAAAAAATCTGCGGAGCGAAAATCAAATGCTTACCGCAGGTGGTCCAGGCGCGGTCGAATGGCCGGGTGTGAAAGCGGATCCCCGCATTGATTGGTAAGCAAGTCTAGAGCGCCGCCGCTGCTGCAGCGTCACGATTGTATGCGCCAAAAATCACTGTAAATGCGTCCGACTTTGCAGGAATTCTCGAGAAATACAGTACATTTTCTTGTCTCACCGAATGGTGTGCAAATATGAGCACCTGGGGACGATGCCAGTGAGACGCGTTGACCCCCTCGTCCACTTCCATGACAGTCACTAGTCCTGCGTCTGATCCCCCTGCGGCGACTCACCCCGCCCCTTCTGAGCCTGTACACCGACGTCTAAAATGTCGTAAAGGCTCGAGTGCACTCAACGGCACACATCGTCGTCATCCCCACCGGTCCGTCTCACAAACGACTCTATCGAGGAGTACCTCGATACGCTCATCGTATCAACGTACATAATCAACCAGCACGGTGGCATCCTACCATACTGGAACTCGGAGCTAGAGCGGCGCTCTCGCATCGCTCATATAAGCTATACGTTTGAGTAGCTTTCTGCTTTCTCAGGCGGGCGATTTATGATGAATCATCTTCAGCACGGAATGTCGGTTCGGTCGTTCCAAGCCCAGATGGCCGTGGGCTCGTGGTATGGCACACCCTTGCTTCTCGAGCTTGAAGATGTTGTGCAGATTCTCAAAAACTATATGTAAATACAGAGGTCATAAAAGATGTATCAAGTCTCCTGCATGTATGCAGTGCCCGGGTCCGATCCGCCTCCAAAATCCGCGCCAGCACTTCGCGGGTAGGGCGTGGCTGTGCTGTCCGGGGCTCCACCCGGCCCGTGTTTGTACCCTCGGGTAGGCCCACGCCGCAGCCCGGATCACCTATTTTGGTCCCTACCTAAAACTGCACGCATCGATCACAGCGCGGCGACCACGAGGCAAGCGTCCCTATAACCCGGCGCTTGACCGGCATCTCCTTCTCCCTCCCACCACAGTCTATCCACCACCGCACACAAACGTCGTCCGTGATGTCGCACGTCATGCTGCCAAACAGCGCGGCCGCTGTACCGAAAACCAATGCAGAGCGAGAGGCCGCGGAGCGGTTGCCGGTCAGCAGAGTTGCCATTTACGACATGAATACCACTTGAACGCTTGCTTTTGGCGGTATAGGACCCACCGGATCCGGTGGGTGAGGAGATGTTCAAGGACGCCCGAGTGTGGAGGACGTACGTGAGGGAGGCGGATAGGTGGGACAAGGAGCTGATAGACGGACGGAATAGGTAAGCGCAACGCGTGTCGAATATGCGGCTTGGTTGACCGAGCACTGTTCGGGAACATCCAGCTCTCTGGATGTGCTGCTGAGTACGTGTCTTCACCGGTATAGTGTGGCTTCCGCTAACCGCTTGACCACAGTATTTGTGAGATGCTCGGACGAACGATAACGACAGCGAATGTTCTAACCGCTATACACCCTAGGCTGCGCTGTTCTCCGCCATTTCTACAACGTAAGCTCAAGTGTTCTCCGCCTCGCTTCCGTTCCTGACACGACTGATCCTGTGTAGGTTTATAATCGAGAGTCTGGGCGATCTGAAACCGGACCCCGCCGAGTCGTCCGCTCAGACCTTGCTCCTGGTGTCTAAAACGCTTGCCGCCTTAGCCAACGGCCAACCAGCGCCCTCTCCGACAGAGGGCGAGTCTGACCCTGCGTCGTTTTCTCCCCCACGCTCTGCAGTCATAGTCAACGTGCTCTGGCTCCTGTCCCTCAGCTTGAGCGTCGCCGTGTCCCTGATTGCCATGCTCGCCAAAGACTGGTGCTACAAGTTCATGTCCGGTCGATCGGGTCAGATATATGAGCAGGCACGGAGGAGGCAGAAGAAGTGGAACGAGATGGAAAGGTGGAAAATGGCTCAGGTGCTGGAGCATCTGCCTGGAATGATGCACCTCGCGTTACGTAGGTAATCTCTCAATACATAGGCAGTTGCGATTGACCAGGAGCCAGTGTTGTTTGCCGCAGGACTTTGTGTTTATCTATGGGACATCAACGTCAAGGCCGCTATTCCGGTACTTGTGGTTACGGCGCTGGCGTTTTTGACGTATGGATTCGCCACAATCGTGCCGCTGGTGATTGAGTTCTGCCCGTACACCACACCGCTGGCTGTAGCCATAATGGACATACGAAAGCCTGTTTCTCTCATTGCCTATTCGGTATCAGACTATCTTTGGAGACATGTGAGGTATCCCCAATGGCTAAAATCTACTCTCGAAAAGATCAGGGACAGGCTTGATCCAGATAACACTCGACGCAATGACAATCTTGAAGCAAGCGAAAACAAGCTAGTTCCAACGGACACCGTTACAAGTCAGATGGTTGCTTGGATGGTCACGAACTGCGAGGACTCACGCTCGGTCGACATTGCGCTGCAGGCTCTGGCAGGTGCATACGACGATTTGCCTCAGGTACCTCTTGAGCAATGCCGTGCTCTTAGTCTCATCTTTTCTCGGCTCAAGCTTAGTTGTGCTCTGTTCGAAAACACCTCCGAACCTCTATCTGCGCAGCAGCAAGTCGCAATATCCACCGCTTGCAGGTATCTTCGGGGAAGCGCCAACTGCTGGTACGGGGATGGTTCTGTGCGGAATCGATACGACCGTTGGGCCTACTACGTCGAAGGCAGCATGAGGGATTTATCGTACCGGGATTATCCCCAACTGCACCCCGCCCATAGAAAGTATGTACGTTTGATGGTTGAGCAAAGCTTGATTAGCTAAGTGCTATTTCTGGCCCTTGACCAGACTTCTGACGCTGTCACGTCACCGCATTGATGATTCTGGGATGCTTGTGGCCGCCGCTTCTTTGATCTTTTCGCATGTAGAGGGATTAGACCGGTCTGATCGGATTAGGGACCAAGAGCTAGCCATATCTGCTAGCAATGCTTTGGATCATATGACGTCTGCACTCGAGAGTCACTTCCATGAGGGTGGCACTTCACTTTCTGCAACCGTACTTCAGGCACTTGTGAAGGGCTCAATACACTATCTGGTCGGTCGCTGGCCAAGGGAAGAAGATCACGGGCAACACGGCTCGCTCCCCGGTTTGCTCGCCCGTGTTTTCGTAACATGCTATGGTACTGCACCAGACACCGCACAAGCAGCAGCATTGGCACTCGCAGCTGGGGCGTTTGCCAACTACACGTATCCAGGCGGAGAGGAGCCAACACTGGACGTAGATGCTCGCGAGAAACGAGCGGTGCAGGTGCTGCAACACTATCAGACCAATAGGCCAGACAGGGATCATATGTTTGCGCTTTACATGTTTGGGTTCTATAGCTGGCTGCCTTGGTTCATCTCAGATGGTCACGATGAGCAACTTGCTGCCATCACCCGCGAACTTGGTTCTGTTACAGGTCGTGACGAATATTGGATAGATAGCATCATCCGTCAGGATATACGTACAATGCCACCTTCTTTTTCACTCCGCGATCCTGCCATCAAGTCGGTATCAAACTGTATGTCTTCCACCACAGGCACGACCCAAAACCAAACATCTGCCATCGCGACCTCTTTGCTGCTCTTTTTCGAATCTCCTTATTCAAATCAGTCACACATTGGACTCTACCTTGTTGCACTCGTCGGCCTATGCCACGCGGAGTCTAAAGATGATCAGAAGTTATGTATGCGAGCTATTGCAAGGCAGAGAATTCCGTATGCACCTCTAACAGACTTGAACTCGGTAGACGGCCAGAGTCTCCTCGAATACCTGTGCCGCACCTTGATCAGTATGAACTCTGCGGTCTCTCCTTTTGCAGCTGTGCACTTCGGACTTCTGGTAGCCTGCATCGCGTCAGACGAGCAGGACTCGCTCGAAGACCGTCAGTCGGCTCTCCGTCCGCTTCTCAGTCTGCACGATTGGTCTGGGGATCTCCAGGGCCATGATCCAGTCACGCTTAGTGATCTGGTCTCTCACCTTGAGGAGATCATTAGGACGAAATCGATGGCCAACAGCTCGCAGCGTACGATGCAGTTCGTAGCCAACTTCTGCAGCTCCAGTCCAAACACAGGCCCAGACCCTGGTCCCAGTTCGGAGGGACATTACTACTCCTGGCGCAAACTAGCGGATCTAAAGGACAGCTACGAACCGTCGCTTGAAGAACTTGAGCGGTTGTATGCGGAGCAACAGGGCGGTTCCACCTCACACCCACCCCAGGTCGTGGAGGATGAGTCGGTCCCTGCTCCGGATACGACGGAAACAGAGGCACGGCCGGATGAACAAGTCGAGGTTGTCGATCAGGATACGAGCTGGGGTTTTGAGGGACCGTATAGCGCTCGTTGAGATCTGACGTGTTTGAAGTAATTGACAGTAGGCAACGAGTTCTGTGACTGATCTCGGTAACGTGTGCTTATGTATATACCTGCGCTGGAATCGCATGTATGCGCCTGTTGTAAATCTGGATGAGAACCCAAAGCCCGACACTTCGAGAGACAGGTGGTTAGCCATCTCCTCCGCATCGCTATGGTTCGGTAACCCTGTGTGCGATCGCACAGACGCTGCCGTGAAAATAAAACAAAAAAGCCCCGTATACTAATACCCACTGTCTCGTCTCGACGGATACGTCGGGTAATACAAATTAGCGGATAACAACATACGCGATATCTCGGCAATATCGCAGGACCGTTTCAACCAGGGCGGCCCGTGGCGTCGCGGAATGATTTCCACAAACAGGCAGTAAAGTTCGCGATCGTTCATTGTTTGGTTCATTACAGATCGATTACGTCACCCGGAGTGACGCGGATCAACGTTTTCACCTCGACCGGCCTCCAGTATTTAGTTTCGTGAGCTATCAGTCGAACAGCGCTCTCGACCCATGATGCTGCCCCAGCTACTGATGTGAAACGACTCGTCGACATCTCATAGCGGTGGCACGACAGGTTCGGTTTCCCACGGTCCGCGTGGATCCTATCGCTCACGGAACAATTACCTCCAGGGATGATCGTGCTGGAAGCCATGCTGGTTGGAGGACTGCACGGTGTTATTATTGGATGGGAGTAATACCAAGCGCACAAAGACAACCACTCGTCCGCTGTCCTTCACTCACCGCCGACTTACCGTCCGAATGCGATGAACTAAGCAAACGCGGTCATGGAGACCATCACGGCGGGGGCTATCTTGTTCAGGCTATTAGAGTCTGATCCACTAGAGAATACGACTCTGGTGAGTCTTTCCGCATCCTCCCCTTCGTATCGACCCAGCTAACGTGCTGGACAGCGGTTATTCTTTTGCGACGATGGCCCGAATCCATTTCGTACCTGCTCCTGGGCCCAATACTCCCGTCTCACCCTCGACAAACCCTGATACACACTTGATCTTAGTCTCTGGCCAACATCCTTCTACCGCATTCCGCTCGGACTAGCGAATATCGCTCACAGACGAAATCCACAGGCCCAGTATGACGCAGACGTCCTCACGTACACCACTTGCTGAAGCCCCCTCGCTGGCGTCCTCTGCACTCGACGAACATCTTGTCCACCCTCCACTCCGTTTCTATGACCTCCCCTTCTGCATTGCCACTCTGGTGATCTCCCTCGGCGCCACGCCAGGCTTTGCTCGGCTCGACTCGGACTCGCCAGTTGCCGGTAGTCCTCGTACTTCTTCCTCGCTCCCGGACCTTATTCGCGTTGGATTGATCTTGCGTGCTCGAGCCAATCGTAAGCTCTTTGAATCCACACCCGACCTGTCGCCGTGACCATACATCTTTCGAGAAGCTCGAGTCTGCGTTTTGCGCTATGGTCTTTATACAGATCGAACGTCGCACTTGATTCTCATCTGATAGCCTCGCTGAACCGTATCGAAGTTCGCAGAGATCGCAGCGAGGCTAAACCACCTCGGCCAGTGTGATCACGTCCCTATTCCACAGGACGCATTGCGCGAATCATCCCGTTTCCTCATCCACTAGCCGATACAATCGCCGGTTTGTTCGATTCACGCAACGACCCAACCAACTCGGACTCGGACGATCTGGACGAGACGCTTCTCGTTCGCAACACGTTCAGCTTGGACCCTCTTGTATATTCAACCGACGGCTCGATTCTGAGAAAACGTGCAGAGGAGAATGGAGCAGCAGCAGCAATGATAACGGGGACGGCGGTCGTTATCATGAAAACAGGCTTGCAGCTTACAGAGTACTACCCTCCGAACACATCGGGGATGGTGGAGTCGAAGACGGGAGGCCGAGGACGGTGAAGAGCGGATAGGAACGGCGTTAGGAGGAACGACGACTATCCCCTCCGTGGACGAGGACGTTCGTGTAACCGATAAACGGGATGCGGTAACGCGCGGTGCGTTGCCTTGTTCATCTCGGACTTTCGTCTTGCTTACGTACTCCAGAATTCGGTTGCATTGTCTCCGTTGTCCGGCGCCCAGCCAAGCTCGGACGATTCTATTTGCTCTATCTTCGTGACGCTTTCTGTACTCTGAGTCCCGACTTGACAGACGACAACGCCTTGAAAAAGGTACCTCCCGAAGATGGCCGCTACTAACGTTGGCGCGCTCTCTCTTACATCCGGCAAGTATCCACTGACACTCCAAGGAGCATGCATCCGGAGTCAGGAGCGTCAGGAGAGTCTAGAGGTGTACCAGGCGGCCAAGAAAGCTGAATCTACAGGTACATGCGCTTCGACTCGACCGGAGAAGGACGAGGTTCGGGTAGACTGATAGGCAGAGGAGAGCGAGGCGTCCAAGGTTATTCGCTGAATGTGGAAATCATGTTGGTTCAATTGTTGCTTTTACAAAATACTGTGCAATCGTATCATAACTGCCTTGTCGAGAATATGTCAGCCTACTAGGGGGCGCTTTGTAAAACCTGAAGCGCGAGTGGCGGTATGAGTTCAAGATCTGACTTGAAAACTATATGCGCTTGGACCACTACAGTTACAAAGTGTGAACCACTTGCTCATTGATTATTACTGTATGGGCATCTTGTAAATGAAATACTACAACGAATTCGATGCGACTAAATCAATCACCGTCCAGCGGTTTTAGCTTCCCATCCGGCCAAACTCTTCTACTCTCTTCCCCGCTTTCGAAACGTATCCCTCCGAAGGAGCATGATACGTGGCGGTGAGGTGGTCGCATTATCTCAACTAGGCAAGTTAAGTTAACGAAGCAAACCTCCCTACGGCCGGCCAGTACTCACCTTGTTCACCCTTCCCTCGCTTCACTAATCTCCCCCAGACTAACTGGCCTAAGGAAAGTACCTAGGTTTCCTATGTCGGAGTCTGCTTCTCACCGATCCGGAAGACCAGACGTGCACGTCGGTGGCTTCAGTGGATTCCCGTTCGATGGGAACGCCGGGGATTTGTTGTACTCAGTCGACAATGGGCTGGTGGAGTTAACAGGGCATAGACCCATCCGTGTCGTCCGTCATAGAATGTAAGGCAGTTGACGTGCACTGGCACACAAAACAACCTTGTGAGCGAGCAAGATAGAACCAACAGAACGAGGATAGAAACGTAAATAGGAAACTGGCGTACGCAGTTGGATAAGCTCAAACTACGTCTTCAGTCATCAGTTCTGCTCCCCAGGCTAGCTCCACGCTCAGGTCACACTCATATGTCGTTTTCGGAGCGAACTCCATCCGAGATCTGGTTCGAGTCGGTCGGTTCGAGCAAGGCGAGCCGAGTTAAACTTGAGGCTCGAGTCGATCTGGTACGTTTGAGTCTGGAGGCATGACGGAGTAGCGAGCGCACGGGGCGAGGTAGGAAAACTATGACAGCTGCGAGGTTATGGTCGATTAGCACGAACGAAAAATTGGGCGTCGCGTGAGGAACGTACCATTTGCTAGTTCGCCGCTCTTCGAGCAAAGGTTCAACAAAGTACAACAGCGATGTCCTGTCTATCCAATTAATCAGTGAGTAGTTCTGTAGACCAGTCACCCAAACCGAATCGTACTGGTCAGTGACTCACTTGAGAAGTGGTAATCGAGTGACGAGCAGGATATCCGAGCGAGAGCGCCTCCTTCTTGCGTGTGAGGTTCACCATATCGCAGACCTTCCAGCATCCCCCGCGTATGTTCGTTCACGCGTAAACTCTGGCTTGTGCGCCCTTCAACCGCCCACGACACGGTTGGGAGTGGAGCCACACGGTTTGGCCTCACACAAGGTCAGACTATCTCCAATAAGCCATCCATAACAAGAGAAGGTAAATGGAATGAGCGGTTAGCAGAGTGTAACAGAAACCCCGTAGCAGATAGGTCAGAGTTCTGGAAGCGAATGAAGCGGAGAGGGGAGACTAGGGGTGTCCAGATACGAATATGCTCTGGATAAATAGTGTAAATAGTCACGCGATACTCGTAAGAATAGTATTTGATACAGCCCCACATGACCAAATAGTACTCGGCTAGATAGAATACAGCGGAATAAATGCAGTTCCAACATCCATATTTATCTACGCCCGATGATACGTGGGAACGTGACCACATCACACCACTTGGGGGGTCATCGGCACTCTTCTGATTGACATCCGCGCCCCTCTCCCTGCATTCCGTACTCCTGGGCTGATGTCTCCTAAGTCAGAACTTCTCGGCGCTCTCCAGATGCTCAAAGATGCTATTCAGAAGCTTCCTATATCTACTCCAAAGGGGGCACCCGATGGTATTATTGGGCGGAATTTCACCTCTCTCACATTCCTTGATGCCGAGGATAGTGTCTGGGAGACAGTTGACAGAGCATACACTCGGTGCTTCTCGAAAACTGGGCCATCCGACATGCCACCTAAAGAAAATGTGCTGAGTGGGCCGTTTGGAATGGACCTTGTGCTTCACTTTCTTGAGGCTGTCTCGGAAAGCTCCAAGATAAACAGTAGCAATATATTCTTGTTTACGCTTAAAATCAATCAGCTAACTGATCTAGTACATGCTCGGTAAGTACCACTCTAATCTACAACTCGGTTAATCGCACACATGCTAACTCTAAATCAATAGCATTCAATCCCTCCCTCCCGATCACCTTCTTCACCAAAATAAAACTACCCGCGCCAAGGGTAAACACGGCCGCAAGGCAGCTTTGAAGCGCTTTGAAAGTAAGGCTGGCAGGCCTAGTGCTCCGACCAGAGAGGATTCGGATGATGATTGTGACTACGCTCCGGCAGTCACCCCACCAGACGACAGTCCTACAGCTACAGACCACAATACAGAGACTGTGAGCTGTTCCATAATCTTATGCGACTATGTTCTCACAAATATTTTAGTCTGAAGGGTCGGGCGCTCAGGATACAGATCATACTCGAGTTGCCACAAAGGCCAAGGCCCAGCAGAAGCGCCCGGTATGTACCAAATATGGACTCAAATTGTGGGCTAGACTAAGCAAACAATGTAGCAAAATAAGCGAAAAGGTAGCTCTGGGTTGAACAAAAAGAGACCGGCTAAAAAGACTGTACGTGATTATTCAGTTGTATTTACGCGAATAGAGCCGCCATACTAAAAGTGAGCTGCAGCGCACCCGGTCGGCCAATCGCCGTATTGTATCAAATGGGTCGGACTCGGACACGGATGATGAGCGTGACGCCAAGACGAAAGCGGATAAGAGCGGTGCGATGAAGGCTTGGGCTCTCGCGCGCTTTGAGGATCTAGTACCGGGCAGGAATCCAGCCACCGGGAAGAGAGTTTGGATATTCAAGTGTTGGTACTGCACGTGAGTTCATCTAAACCTCCTCCTAATTTGTTGAATCAATGCCACACCCTTGTTTTAGAAAGTTCCGCCGTATCGCCCGCACCAAGGGATGCTGCAATATTTCTGAGGAAACCAATCCGTTTACTGCCAGTAACTTTACTGCGCATTTACGGGAGTGTAAAACCATACCAGCGGACGATTCCTGGGCGGCTTTCGCTGTACGCAAAGAGAACAAGGCGCCGCGGAGCATAGTTGACGATTCGACTAACCTTGGGGCTATGTTTGCAGCCTCGGAACCAACAAACGTGCAGGAGTATCGCAATCCAGTGATTGAACGCAAGGGCAAATTCCGTTCAAACCTGATCCAAGGCGTCATACATGATAACTATCCACTCACGTTTGGAGAGGGACAGGGAATGATAGGTTTATTTGGTTTTGTTAGCCCAGACCTCACTCTTCCTGTTCATTTGACAATGCGCCGCGATTTGGACAAGCTTCATGGTCTATTATCCTGGCGTGTCAAGAAGGTTGTAGAGGCAAGTGGATTAATCTTCTACCCTAATAATGCCCATATATACTTATTATTTACACTGAAGACTCAAACGTCGCTTGTTGCAATTTCATCAGATGCATGGTCTAGCAAAAGTTCTGTCTACTCCCTCGCTGGCATTGTTGTCTCATTTATCGACAGTACCTGGTCGCTTTATCACCTCCCCATCGATGTCGTTAACCTGAACGCCGAGCACAGCGGCATTTCGATGGGCAAGAGGGTTTTTGAGACTATTCAGCATCATGGCGTTGGTGCAAACATTATCGCTAGTGTTACCGACAACGCATTCAATAATCGAACTATGAACGCGGAGATAATACGTCGATATGAGGATAAGTTTGGGAATGATCTCCATATCGACAACATATCTGTCGGTTGTGTCGCTCATGCGATACACCTGGTTTGCAGGTCTGTGTACTCATCATAGATTCGCTAATTTATCTCAATGCTTACTCACTGCTAGTGCAATCCTTAGTGAAATCGGTGCAATGGATTTGTTGGAGAACAAGGAAGCCTATGCCATAGCAAAATTGTTTGATCCAGAAGAGTGCTACAAAGATAATCAAGAGACGGCAGACGTACAAGCCCGACTAGATAAAGAGTGTGATCCCACAAATAAGGAGGATCCACCGGCTGATGCGAGCGATGATGAAGGCGTGCAAAGTGGCACTGGTTCCAAGACAGGGAGGGTGAAGCGACCAGCGCGAGTGGCAGTAATCACAGCTCCACGGGCCGTCGTTCCCCAAAGCACAAGAAGTTGCTGAATGCTGTCAAAAAGGTGAGTGGCTTCTTACGCATCTTTTATGCCACTCATGAGACAACTTGTAGGTACATGTGGTGGCAGTACACGCTACTGGTAGCCCGGCTCGTCGTAGACGTTTTTGGAAATTGACCCGTACCCTGTGTGAAAAAGCCTTGGCTCTTGTGAAGAGCATGTACGTGCGCTGGAACTCGGTCCTTGCCGAGCTTTGTCGTGCACTCGCCTTGAAACCCGTACGTCACTTAGTCGGCATTCGCTGCATCATTTGCTTACGTTTTGCCTAGGCCATTAACCAGTGGATCCTCACACTAGATGAGGGTCTTAAAGGCCGCGCTCAAGTGGCGGCACGAGCACGAAAGCAAAAATGGACAATTAGCGATCACGAATGGGACTTAGTCGCCTTATTGGTTGCACTCTTAGAGGTATGATGTCTCTTTCAATACCGAGAGTCCATCTAAAGCCAATAATTCCAGCCGTTTGAACAAGCTACGCGGTGTTCTTGAAGAAGAACGCCGAGGCAAGTCTAGCTTTGGTCCTGCCAACATATGCCGCGCTATTGGATAGCCTCGACGCAGCACTTCAGCGGATCGACCACAAGCACCCAGGCGACCCATCCGGAATCAAAGAGGCGATCTTAGCTGGTTGCGACAAGCTCTTGAAATATATCAAGATCGCTCGCAGCAACCAGCTTGTTCTGATAGCGTTGAGTGAGTAAATGCATAGTATCCGCAATTCAAACAAATTATAAATGGAATCGTCTCAGTGTGCCATCCGGTATTGCGACTTACGAACTTCAGTGATTATTCAATCTGGGGCGATGTCTCCAGCCAGGGATGTGTACTGTTGGAGCATATGTATGAAGTGTATCAATTGGACTGTGCCGAAGATGCAGCTACGGCAACATTGCCAACAAATTCGTCGTCAAAACCAGCATCCGACACGTCGTGGATGGCTAATCTCTACCAGCGAACGTCCCAGGAGAGCCACATAATTTTTGGTGAGGAGCTCTGTGACTACTTCTCAGGCAAGTACCCTTTCCCGCCCAGATCAAATTTGTTAGAATGGTGGAAGGTACATAATTTTTTGTTTGATCATAAATGCTACTTATACTCATACATGACTTCGTCCAGGAGCACGCAAAGTATCTCCCAGTCCTAAGTTGTGTTTCTCGAGATGTTCTTTGTATCCCGGCTGCTAGTGTGTCGGTGGAGCGTCTGTTCTCGCAATGCCGACTCGTAATGACCAACAATCGGAATATGTCGGTTGAAACAGCCCGCCGCATCATCACCAGTCAGCAGTGGCTGAAGGCGGGCTTAGGTACAAATCTGCCTAACTTTATCACGGATTCGCAGTAAATATGAATACGATACGATACTCTTGGATAGAATACGCGTGACTAAATAAGCTGCAATTAATCAGCCAATCTTATCTTATTCGTGATGTAATCAGCGCTTATCTATCACCAAATATTTTATTCGTATTTGGACACCCCTAGATGAGGACAGATTCGAAGATCACAACCGCACGTGACTGGGCCAGCCATCGCCCACGCCAGCCTCGATCAAACCGCCACAACACGCTGCTCGCCCCTCTCCTCTATGGAAACACGGAGTGACAAGCTTCGTTTCCGGGCTTCTCCCGGCAGGACAGACCCTGTAATCAGATGCAAGCCCTGAGGCGGCTTACGTGTCCAGGGACGTACCTTGAAACCCTTGATACAGTGTTTGGTTGTGTGAAGTGTAGTGACTGAGATCAGCATCTTTGCGTCGGGCACTGTTTGTCTGATATTCCCCTAGGCTATTGTCCCATATATACCTACTTGGAAGTCCTTAGTTCTCAGGGTAGCTGTGCGACGTAGCCTGCAGAGAAGTTCAGGTACTGTTGAGCTGGGTTGGAGCAGCGCGCTGACGGGTCACGTGGCACGTGTGACGACGCGACTCTTTGTGCTTGGCCACGATAACCTTGTGGCAGCGCCCGGTGTCGCGTCGCTTTTCATCCCGCTCACCATCCCGTTTCTGCACGCCTAACCGGTTTGTTCGGTTGAGCTCACCCGACCCACGAGTCGTACTCGCGCTCCAGGTGATCCAGCCACGCTTGTGCCACACATACATTGAGAGGCCGCGCCCGCCCCCCCAGCTCTGCATAAATATGTCGTTGTGAGTAAAGTATTTATTTCAGCGCTTAGAAAATTTGATTGGGAAGCCTTAATGCTAACATGTATGCGGCTGCTGCGACTTGCAGCGCTAGCAGCCCTCTGATTCAGTCTCCGTCTAGTTGCTCGTTCTGCCAGTCATAGTTTTTTAGCTTTATGAGCCACATGAATGGCACAAGCTCCGTGTGTGTCAATATGTAACGAGACGAAATGAAAGAAACCCCTTGAACAAAGATTTATACCCAAGCTCCTCGGGTTCAGCAGTGTACCCCAGCGTTTAACAACACCTGGGTATGCCCGCGGATCATGCATGCGTTCTATTATAGAATAAACGAATTAGAACAAAATTCTACTTACATCAGGTATTTCTTGCACCGCCAATAAGTAAACAGGTAGAACTTGAATCCATGCCGCAATATGTGTATGTTTGATGAAGTCCGTTGGGTCAACTCATAAAGAAATTTATAATTCATACACATAAACTTGCCTCAGCTTATGTGCAAGCGTTCGCCAAATGACGTCTTCAACGAGTCTCAACGACAAGAAACGCGCTGACTAGCATGGTGGTCTACTGAAATAGCAACAGTGCAGTTCAAGTCCAGCGTGCTATCCCTGTAACGATTGGCTTGGTGGTTCAACCAGATTGTGGTTGTTTCGTGTTTGTTAAGTATTCCGTGTCTGTACTGAGCAGTCTGCAAATTCAATAGGCCTTATTACAGTAGGCGCTATAATGCCGATTGCACCACCAATTCGACGTCACTACATGTGTCGATAAAAGCGCCGGTTTTGAATAAATCGGTACTTTAGGGCTCGTTCTAAAAAGAAAATCGGTCAAAATGCGCAAAATACCATTAAGCTCAGGCTCTGGAAGCGACAAATATCGCTATAATGGTGCTACGAGGTTATGGGTCGATTCAAGTTCATAGCGCTAGCTGAATTCGCAAATGCATCGGCGTGGTTGTAGCGGCTGCTGTGATGAGCCTGATATTAGATCTTCCAAAAAGGTCTTATCTCAACTCACACCAGCCTATTCATCATGACCAGTTTTGCATCAACTCATTCGCATTCGTATTGTGTAGTACCGAGGCTCGTACAGCCTTGATTTTGTTTCTTTTTTGGTTCTGCGACTGTTTGTGCTCGGGCAAGGACGTGTACTGATCGGACCAGACTGACGGTTACCCATCTGCATGATAAGTCATCCGACGCGCTGCTAATCTGCAAATGGTTTCAGGTAAGTCAGCTTCTGCTCAATCTGTTGCTTTCGCTTCATTCATTCTATCTTGAAGCTCGCAAGACCTGTGGCAGCCAAATGAGACCTCATAGGAGGCCAACTACACGTAGTGCTCCTGCAGCCTGTTCGTAACGGGTACAATTACTTTGGACACGCGCCGATGCAAGAGGCCCGCCACCACTAATATAAGCACAACTTGTCACTGTTACTGGTTGTTGGCCCGGCGCCAGCTGTAAGGTCTCATTTTATTATGTTCACTCATAAGCGTCATTTTACATGGCGCTACGGCTCCAGTTTTAAGACGCGCTGTGATCTTCTTACTTGAGCAAATGCATGCCAGCACCGGGTCCCCGCTGCCATAGGCCAAGACATGCGGCACGAAAGCTGTTTTTTCCCTAGCCTTACTGTCGGGTAACACTTGTGCTGAAGCGCTGAGTGCGAGGTGAGTGTCAAATTGATCTACTACGCACGTTTTGATGCGTCGTTCCTTGTGGTGCTATGAGTGTGACCTCAAGGCGGCGCTCTCCTTGCACTCAAGAATGGCTCGACTGGAAAGGGTACAGCTGGAGTTTTGAATTGAATATTTGAATATATGCACACATTATTTCACTGCTAGACATTGAAAACTTTTATCGAAGTCAAAGCCCCACGCCGAGTCTTCTAAACCTCTATCCAAACCTCAGACATCCGGTCCAGTCTCACGTCCTCGGCCCTCGTCTCCGTTTCGGCATACATCACTCGTTCAAGAGCACAAAGGGAGCGTCTGTGGAAATTCTGCAGCTACGGTTGGTCTGATCACTCTTATCTGGCGCTGAAGCTAATTTCAGCGATCAGGGAGAAGCAAAAGGACGCTACGCTACGCCACCCCAGTTTGCGTATCTGAAAACGTCCGTGATCCAGCGAGCCATCCGGATGTCAAAAGGCCGAGCCAGAGTGTAAAATCTCACAGCAACGGTATCAAGGCCAAGAGCGCAGACTGCGATGCAGAATATGGATCAATACCCAATGTACCTTCAGTGACACCCTATCCCAGACCTCCAGAACCTACTCATATTTTGATCTCTTCCTCCCCTACCATCCTTGGCGCGTGGGCACTGGAACCAAGTCTTTCGAGCACCTCACAGCTCCAGGCGGCCTTACCACGTTCGAGTGCTTCTGTTCTTCATATCGACAGTCCGCCCGCCACAACAAACTCCGTACCAGTTATGAAGGCCTCTAATTCACTAGTGTCCCTTGCCGCACTTGATAAACGCCACCGCTCGTCTGATCGACCCTCACAGTAATCCACCTTCTTGAGGTTACCGGGCTGCTACTGCTGTCGAATCTCCTTCCATGGCCAACGTTCGCTATCGTGGTGCGTAGGTTGGGATGCCCGCCAGTGGACTCGACCATGATCGTACGTCCCTCCCCAATGCCACCAGCCAATAAACTCTGTTTGTGCCGTTAGCCAGGCACTCGCACAGGCGCCTGCTCCTACCCACAAACTCGGGTTATCGTTTCTACGCTTTTGTTTTTGTTGTACTACTCTTTTGGTGCTACATGTCTCGATGGGGGTAATGTATTTACTCGAGTTATTGTTGTCGTATGCAAATACTTAATGATTCTTAGTTCATCGCAAATGTGATAGTACCATACACAAGGGACCTAAACTACGGAGAAACAATCGGAGATGATGGAAGAAACACTGTCGTCAGGAATCGAGCACACTTATAGGCTGTATAAATGAACAGCGAACTCTGTTGTGGCATTGAATTCAAGATCCCTACATATCATATTAGACACTTTAACTAGCACGCTGCACTTCCTCAGAGCCGAGGCTTCCAAGGCAGACGTGGAAGGGCGGCCAGAATTGCTGCGCAAACAGCGCCCGACGCCGAGGCACCGATTGCCCGTCACACCCAATACAGCCAAACATGCCGTCAAGGGCTCTTGATGAAAGTCCCTTGAGACGTAAGCCGCCTCAGGGTGGACACCAAACAATAGGGTCTTCCGTGCCGGGAGAAGCCCGGAAATGAAGCTTGTCACTCCGCCTTTCCATACTCCTCGTCCTCGTTGCAACCATGCGGGCTCCAACACAGTAAGTAGATAGCATGTGGTCCAACCTTGAGCTGACGATTTATCATCATCGGCGAGATGATCTCCCTCCTTGCAAGTCTTTCACCACCACCGGTACTGTGATCGCCGCCCGTCGCGTTTCCTTGGGTGCTGCTTGCGTTCCGATGTGAGTGTTGATGTATACGGCTTATCCTTAGCTGATCAACAAAATGCAGTACCGAGACGCTGCTCTGTTCGCGTGCAAGTACGCTGCAGCTCTGTTCGGCGCAGCTTCCACAAACCATGCGACCCTAAACCAAGTCCAGTCCGAGTTGATTTCCATTCATACTTCGATCGCCGATACACCTGCCCCTTCTGCCTAGTCACCAACCTCTCTCTTCCTCTAAATGAAAGAACAGACTCGATGCGATCTTAGCCGCTGCTGCCCCGAAGGGCTCGAAGGAGCCAGTTTTTGTCCATCACCCGTAACCTGTTCGTGGTCTTATCCGAGAACGGCCGCTCAGGAGAGACGAATGGTGTTATCGAGAGCTTCAACGAGCTTCTGAGCAAGCACAAGGGCGAGTTGGAGGTCGTTGTGACGAGCGCTGCGCCTCTCGAGGAGAGCTTGCTGTCCAGGCTGGAGACGTCACGCAAGGCGGGTTAGGTTGCGTCGCAGGCCAAGAGCGTCCGAGTCACGAACAAGGTGCGTCCATCTGTCATGAGTGTGTTAATTAGGGGGGCGTTGATCACTCAAATTAACCAGGTCAACCCATCCATTTTGGGTGGCCTCCTCGTTGACTTCGGCGACAAGCCTATCGACCTGAGCGTATCCTCAAAGGTCAACAAGCTAAACGCTCTCCTGCAACGTGAGTTAACCTCGTCCCGGTTTCTCCCGCTTGTTACTCATCCTTCTCGCGTCCACCTAGAGTCCGTATAACGCGCTCGGTTTATATGAAAGATAACTGTGCGCTGTCTGTGGCTGTATTCAACAATAAAACGACTTACGCTTTGTGCTGTGATGTCCGTTGCGTGATTTGCACAGTTTCTTGCGAGCCTGGTTTTGGACCACCTCACGTCATTTTAGCGCTTATTAGAGAGTTCCCCAACGTCTTATACTCGGTCGTAAAGCTAAGAAAGGCGAATGTTCAGCCGGTTGGTTGATGGCATCTGGTCTAGTAATCTTGAGTTGATTGCACGATGCTTAACGCGGTGCATTCAACCAGGAAAAGAAAGCGCCGGACCGCCCCCATCTTCGGCACCACCACTGTTCGTCGGCCAAAAAAGTGGTGCTTGGTGCCAGCAGGCCGTATCAACGACCAAAAGCGCGAATGTGCCACAGACACTGAGACAAATAGCCCCTGATGTGCATGTATCAACACGCGGCAACCATGCGGCAAGTTCCCTACAACCGGGCGCTCGTAGCAGAAATTCACCCTCCCTACCACCACAGAGCAGCGACCCAAGTATACAATTGCAGTCCTTATGTCACAAGTGATATTTCGGAACAGTGCAAAAGCTATGCCGCCAACCAACGCGGAACGTACTGCTGCAGATCAACCACAACTTGGCGGAAACGGAGTCTGGGAGGTAGGCTGAATAAACGGCTGTCTGTCGATTAGTTAACGTACACTCGACTTCGACCCTCCAGGATCAACCTGACCCTCCTGGTGAAGAGATGTCGAAAGATGCGCGAGTATGGAAGACGTATGTACGGGAAGCAGATAGGTCGGACGAAGAGATGATGGAAGGACGAAACAAGTAAGCATCACGCAGGCGGCAGCTATGATCTCGATTAATTAAGTAACGTGCTCAAACGTTTAGCTCGTTGGACGTACTGTTGAGTATGTACTCTGGTCTGACAATTTGAAACGTTCTAACTTATCACTTCATGACAGTTTTCGTAAGTAGCCAGGACGAACGCCAACGATGGTAAGCACTCTGAACGCATACACTGTAGGCTGCACTGTTCTCCGCCATATCCACCGCGTGAGTGAAGAAATGCACTCGTGTTATCCCACTCACAACTTAAGTTGGTTCATATAGATTCATAATCGAGAGTCTGGGCGATCTTAAGCCAGACCACGCCGAGTCGTCCGCGCAGACTTTGCTCCTCATGTCCAAAACCCTTACCGCCCTAACCAACGGCCAGCCAGCGCCTTCGTCTCCGCAAGACGAACCTAGCATCACGGCGTTTTCTCCCCCACGCTCCGCGGTCATAGTCAACGTGCTCTGGCTCCTGTCCCTCAGCTTGAGCGTCGCTGTGTCCCTGATTGCCATGCTCGTTAAGGACTGGTGCTACAAGTTCATGTCTGGTCGATCTGGCCAGATGTACGAGCAGGCACGGAAGCGGCAGGCGAAATGGGAAGGCATGGAGCGATGGAAGATGACGATTATACTAGATCAGTTGCCGGGATTGATGCACCTAGCGCTCAGTATGTCGCATTGTATCATTCGTTGCTTATGTTGACGCTCGTACTCGCGGTAGTCTTGTTTGCGGCAGGCATGTGCCTGTATCTATGGAACCTCAACGTCAACGTGGCCACACCGGTTATCGTGATCACAGCAATAGCTGCACTTGCCTATTGTTTCAGCACGGTTTTGCCGATCATAGACCCATTTTGTCCCTATAAAACCCCAGCAACTGACATATTGAGAGTCGTATTCGTATACTTGCCGAGACTAATCTTCGCCGTATTACGTGCTGCACTTTATCGCCTAGTGCTCTGGTGCTTCCCGTGGCAAGGCCCGGTTCTTATCGGATTGGTGCTTAATGTTACGGATGCTCATCAATTTGCCCTGAGGGGACTTGGTATAAACAAAGACAGCCGCACAACAGTGACCGAAGGCAGCGCCGTATCTATGGATATTGTCACGAGCAACATGCTTGCGTGGATGATCGTAAACTGTGAAGACTCACGCTCGGTCGACATTGCGCTGCAGGCTCTGGCAGGTGCATATGACGATTTGCCTCAGGTACCTCTTGAGCAGTGTCGTGCTCTTAGTCTCATCCTTTCTCGGCTCAAGCTTAGTTGTGCCCTGTTCGAAAACACCTCCGAACCTCTATCTGCGCAGCAGCAAGTCGCAATATCCACCACTTCCAGGTATCTTCGGGGGAGCGCCAACTGCTGGTACAGAGATGGTTCCATGTGGAATCGATACGACCGTTGGGCCAACTACGTCGAAGGCAGCATGAGGAATATACGGGACGATGATTATGTCCAACTGCACTCCGCACATAGAAAGTATGTACATTTGATGGTTGAGCAAAGCTTGATTAGCTAAGTACTCTTTCTGGCCCTTGACCAGACTTCTGACGCTGTCAGGTCACCGCATTGATGATTCTGGGATGCTTGTGGCCGCCGCTTCTTTGATCTTTTCGCATTTGAGGGTATTTTACGACTCTGAGAAGATTAGCAACAAAGAGCTAGCCATATCTGCTGGCAATGCTTTGGATCATATGACGTCTGCACTCGAAAGTCATTTCCATGAGGGTGGCACTGCACTTTCTGCGACCGTACTCTATGCACTTGTGAAGGCTTCCGTACACTATCTGGTCGGTCGCTGGCCAAGGGAAGAGGGTCATGGGCAACACGGCTCGCTCCCCGTTTTGCTCGCCCGTGTTTTCCTCACATGCTATGATACTGCACCAGACACCGCACAAGCAGCAGCATTGGCACTCGTAGCTGGGGCGTTTGCCAACTACACGTATCCAGGCGGAGAGGAGCGAGCACTGGACGTCAATGCTCGCGAGAAACGAGCGGTGCAGGTGCTGCAACACTATCAGACCAATAAGCCAGACGGTGATCAACTGTTTGCACTTTACATGTTTGGGTTCTATAGCTGGCTGCCTTGGTTCATCTCAGACGGTCACGATGAGCAACCTGCTGCTATCACCCGCGAACTTAGATTTGTTGCAAGTCGTGACCACTATTCCACATATCACATCTTCAACCACGATATATGGACAATGCCAGGTTCTTTTTCAGTCCCCGATTATGCCATCATAACGGCATCGAACTGTATGTCTTCCACTCCAGGCATCACCCGAAATCAGACATCTGTAATCGCAACCTCTTTGCTGCTCTTTTTCGGTTTTCATCGTAGTTCAGATCAGTCACACATTGGACTCTACCTTGTTGCACTCGTCGGCCTATGCCACACGGAGTCCAAAGATGATCAGATGTTATGTATGCAAGCTATTGCAAGGCCGGATATTCCGCATGCACCGTTACAAGAACTGAACGCGGTAGACGGCCAGAGTCTCCTCGAACATCTGTGCCGTACCTTGATCAGCATGGATTCCGCGGTCGCTCCCTTTGCAGCTGTGCACTTCGGACTTCTGGTAGCCCGCATTGCGTCAAACGAGAAGGACTCGCTCGAAGACCGTCAGTCGGTTCTCCGTCCGCTTCTCAGTCTGCACGATTGGTCTGGGGATCTCCAGGGCCATCACGCAGCCACGCTTAGTACTCTGGTCTCTCACCTTGAGGAGATTATTAGGACAAAAGCGATGGCCAACAGCTTGCAGCGTACGATGCAGTTCGTAGCCAACTTCTGCAGCTCCAGTCCAAACACGGGCCCAGACCCTGGTCCCAGTACGGAGGAACCTTTTAACTGGTGGAGCAAGCTAGAGGATCTAAAGGGCCAGTGGTACGACCAACCGTCGCTTGAAGAACTTGAGCGGTTGTATGCGCAGCAACAGGGCGGTTCTATCTCACACCCACCCCAGGTCGTGGAGGATGAGTCGGTCCCTGCTCCGGATACGACGGAAACAGAGGCACGGCCGGAAGAACAAGCCGAGGTTGTCGATCAGGATACGAGCTGGGGTTTTGAGGGACCGTATAGCGCTCGTTGAGATCTAACGTGTTTGAGGTACTTGACTGTAGGCAATGAGTTCTGTGACTGATCTTGGTAGCGTGTCCTTATGTATATACCTGCGCTGGAATCGCATGTATGCGCCTGTTGTAGATCTGGATGAGAACCCAAAGCCCGACACCTCGAGAGACAGGTGGCTGATCATCTCCTCCGCATCGCTGTGGTTCGGTAATCCTCTGTGCCATCGCGCAGACGCTGCCGTGAGAATAAAAGCAAAAACAACCCCGCATACTAATGTCCGTTGTCTCGTCTCAATGGATACATCGGGTGATACAAAAAAGTAGATTAAAAACAAACTCGATATCTCAGAGGTTTTATGGCATTGTTGCAATTAGGACGGCCCGTTGCGTCGCTGGATTGATTTGCGGAAACAGGCGGTAAAGTTCGTGATCGTTGATTGTTTGGTTCATGGCTGATCGATTACGTCACTCGAGGTCACGCAAATCGCCGTTTTCACCTCGACCGTTCTCCAGTAGTTTCGTGAACTATCAGTCGAACAGCGTCCTTGAACCGCGATGCTGCCCCAGCTACAGATGTGAAACGACTCGTCGACATCTCATAGCGGTGGCACGATAGGTTCGGTTTCCCACGTTCCGCGTCGATCCTATCGCTCACGGAACAATTACCTCCAGGGTTGATCATGCTGGAGGCCATCCCGGTAGGAGGACTGCACGGTGTTATTGTTGGATGGGACTAGTACCAAGCGCACAAAGACGACCACTCGCCCGCTGTCCTTCACCCACCGCCGACTTGCCCTCCGAATGCGATGAACGAAGCAAATGCGGTCATGGAGACCATCACGGCGGGGGCTATCTTGTTCGGGCTATTAGAGCCTGGTCCACTAGAGAATATGACTCTGGTGAGTCTTTCCGCATCCTCCCCTTCGTATCGACCCAGCTAACGTGCTAGACAGCGGTTATTCTTTTGCGACAATGGCGAATCCATTTCGTACCTGCTCCTGGACCCAATACTCCCGTCTCGCCCTCGACAAACCCCGATACACACTTTATCTCAGTCTCTGGCCAACATCCTTCTACCACAATCCGCTCGGACTAGCGAATATCGCTCACAGACGAAATCCACAGGCCCAGTATGACGCAGACGTCCTCACGTACGCCACTTGCTGAAGACCCCTCGCTGGTGTCCTCTGCACTCGACGAACATCTTGTGCACCCTCCACTCCGTTTCTATGACCTCCCCTTCTGCATTGCCACTCTGATGATCTCCCTCGGCGCCACGCCAAGCTTTGCTCGGCTCGACTCGGACTCGCCAGCTGCCGGTAGTCCCCGTACTTCTTCCTCGCTCCCGGACCTTCTTCGCGTTGGATTGATCTTGCGTGCTCGAGCCAATCGTAGCCTCTTTGAATCCACACTCGGCCTCTCCTCACAACCACGCATTTTTCGAGGAGCTCGAGTGTGCATTTTGCTCTATGGTCTTTATACAAGTCGAACGTCATACTTGATGCTCATCTGATAGCCGCAGAACCGTATCGAAGCTCGCAGAGATTGCAGCGAGGCCAAACCGCCTCAGCCAGTGTGATCGCGTCCCTATCCCACATGACGCATTGCGCGAATCATCCCGCTTCCTCATCCACTAGCCGCTACAATAGCCGGTTTGTTCGATTCACGCAACGACCCGACCAACTCGGACTCGGACGATTTGGACGAGACGCTTCTCGTTCGCAACGCGTTCAGCTCGGACCCTCTTGGCTATACAACCGACGGCTCGATTCTGAGAAAAGGTGTAGAGGAGAATGGAGCAGCAGCGGCAATGATAACGGGGACGGCGGTCGTTACAATGAAAACAGACTTGCAGGTTACGAAGTACTACCCTCCGAACACATCGGGGATGGTGGAGTTGAAGACGGGAGGTTGAGGACGGTGAAGAGCAGATAGGAACGGTGTTAGGAGGAACGACGACTATCACCTCCGTGGACGAGGACGTTCGCGTAACCGATAAACGGGATGCGGTAACGCGCGGTGCGTTGCCTTGTTCATCTTGGACTTTCGTCTTGCTTACGTACTCCAGACTTCGGCTGAATTGTCTCCGTTGTCCGACGCCCAGCCAAGCTCGGGCGATCCCATTTGCTCTATCTTCACGACGCTTTCTATACTCTGAGTCCCGACTTAACGGACGACAATGCCTTAAAAAAGGTACCTCCCGAAGATGGCCGCTACCAACGTTGGCGCGCTCTCTCTTACATCCGGCAAATATCCATTGACACTCCAAGGAGCATGCATCCGGAGTCAGGAGCGTCCAGGGGAGTCTAGAGGTGTACCAGGTGGCCAAGAAAGCTGAGTCTGCAGGTACATGCGCTTTGACTCGACCGGAGAAGGGCAAGGTTCGGGTAGACTGATAGGCAGAGGACAGAGGCGTCCAAGGTTATTCGCTGAATATGGAAATCATGTTGGTTCAGTTTTCGCTTTTACAAAATACTGTGCAATCGCATCATAACTGCCTTGTCGAGAATATGTCAGCCTACTAGGGGGCGCTTTGTAAAACCTGAAGCGCGAGTGGCGGTATGAGTTCAAGATCTGACTTGAAAACTATATGCGCTTGGACCACTACAGTTACAAAGTGTGAACCACTTGCTCATCGATTATTACTGTATGGGCATTTTGTAAATGAGATACTACAACAAATTCGATGCGACTAAATCAACCACCGTCCAGCGGTTTTAGCTTCCCATCCGGCCAAACTCTTCTACTCCCTTTCCCGCTTTCGAAACGTATCCCTCCGATCTGATCTCTCGGGAACCCCTCCCGCGCATGTCCAACATGCATCCCTGCAGCGCAACCACCATCTTTTCTGAATTGGGGGAGCATGATACGTGGCAGTGAGGCGGTCACATTATCTCAACTAGACAAGTTAAGTTAACGAAGCAAACCTCCCTACGACCAACTAATACTCACCTAGTTCACCCTTCCCTCGCTCCACCAATCTCCCCCGGACTAACTGGCCCAAAGAAAGTTCCTAGGTTTCCTATGTCGGAATCTGCTTCTCACCGATCCGGAAGACCAGACGTTCACGTTGGTGGCTTCAGTGGATTCCCGTTCGATGGCAACGCCGGGGGATATGTTGTACTCAGTCGATAATGGGTTGGTGGAGTTTAACAGGACATAGACCCATCCGTGTCGCCCGTAATAGAGGGTAAGGCAGTTGACGTGCACTGGGACACAAAACAACCTTGTGAGCGAGCAAGATAGAACCAACAGAACGAGGATAGAAACGTAAATAGGAAACTGGCGTAAGCAGTTGGATAAACTCAAACTGCATCTTCAGCCATCAGCTCTTCTTCCCAGGCTAGCTTCACGGCCAAATCACGCTCGTATGTTGCTTTCGGAGCGAACTCCATCCGAGATCTGGTTCGAGTCGGTCGGTTCGAGCAAGGCGAGCCGAGTGAACCTGGAGGCTCGAGTCGATCTGGTACGTTCGAGTTTGGAGGCATGACGGAGTAGCGAGCGCACGGGGCGAGGTAGGGGAACTATGATAGTTGCAAGGGTATGGTCGATTGGCACAAGCGAAAAATTGGGCGTCGCATGAGGGACATACCATTTGCCGTTCGCTGCTCCTCGAGCAAAAATGCAGGCGGAAGGTTCAGCAAGGTACAATGACGATGTTCTCTCTACCCAACTCAATAGTGATCAGTGATGTAGACGAGTGACCCAAGCCGAATCGCACTGGTCAGTGACTGACTTGAGAAGTTGTAATCGAGTGACGAGCAGGATATCCGAGCGAGAGCGCCTCCTTCTTGCGTATGAGGCCCACCATATCGCAGTCCTACCAACGTCTCCCGCGTATGTTCGTTCGCGCGTTAACTCCGGCTTGTGCGCCCTTGAACAGCCCATGACGCGGTTGGGAGTGGAGCCACACGGTTTGGCCTCACATAACGTGAGACTCTCTGCAATAAATCATCCATAGCAAGAGAAGATAAATGGAATGAGCGGTTAGCGGAGTGTAACAGAAACCGAGTAGCGGATAGGTCAGAGTTCTGGGAGATAACGAAGCAGAGACGAGGGAGACGAGGAAAGATTTGCAGATCGCCATTGCACGTGACTGCCATCCATCATCCACGCCAGCCTCGATCAAACCGCCACAACACACTGCTCGCCACTCGCCTCGTGGTCGCCCCAAGCGTTCTAGCTCAAACACAGCAAGTGGATCGCATGTGATCCACCTTGAGCTGACGATTTATCATCAGCAGCGAGATGTTCTCCCTCCTTGCAATTCTCTTACCAGTCGGTACAGTGATGGCCACCCGTCTCGTCGCCTTGGGTGTTGCTTGCGTTCCGACGTGAGTGTTGGTGTATGCGGCTTATCCTTAGCTGATCAAGAACATGCAGCAACGAAGCGTTGCTCTGATCGCGTGCAAGTACGCTGCAGCTCTGTTCGGTGCGGCCTCAAAAAACCAGGCGACACTTAATAAAGTCCAGTCCGAATTAACCTCGATTAAGACCTCGATCACCGACACACCCGCTCTTTCTACTTTTGTCACCAATCCTACTCTCCACCTCGGATCGCAAGAACGGACTCGACGCGATCTTCGCTGCTGCTGCCCCGAAGGGCTCGAAGGAGCCAGTTTCGTCCGTCACCCGTAACCTGTTCGTGGTCTTATCCGAAAACGGGGGCCTGGGAGAGACGAGTGGTGTCATCGAGAGCTTCAGCGAGCTCCTGAGCAAGCACAAGGGCGAGTTGGAGGCTGTCGTGACGAGCTCTGCGCCTCTCGAGAAGAGCTTGCTGTCCAGGCTGGAGACGTCACTAAAGGCGAGCCAGGCTGCCTCTCAGGCCGAGAGCGTCCGAGTCACAAACAAAGCACGTTGATCATTCGGATTAAAATTGTCGATCGCAGAGTATTAATGCCCCTAGTTGGTTAGGTCAACCCGTCTATCCTGGGAGGCCTCCTCGTCGATTTCGGAGATAAAACTATTGACCTGAGCGTATCCTCAAAGGTCAACAAGCTGAATGCTCTCCTGCAACGTGAGTTGCATCACTTCCGATTTCTCCCGCTGGTTGCTCATGCCTATCTCGCGGTTTTCCAGAGTCCGTGTAACTCGTCCGGCCCATTTGATAGATGCGTGGGTGCCACCTCAACTGTTGTAAGCGTGAATAAAGCATATTCCACCTTGTGTTTGCCTGTACGAACTTCGTAATCTGCAGCATCTCGCACAAATTCGGTACTAGTTTGTGTGATGTGACGCTGGCGCTTGCCCCGAGTGCCTCACTAGAATAATTTAGGGCGTTTGTTGAAGCGTAGGTGCTAAAGCAGGCGACATCCAAAGTCATCTAGTGTGACTAAGGGTCGCGTGACAGGGTTCGATTTTGAGCGGTTTTGAAG
>WSLO01000167.1:0-27041 GCA_019677385.1 Ceratobasidium sp. 392
CGACGAACGAGAATACAGCCATGCCCCAAAGGACGGCGAGCAGATCTGTCGAGTGCCTGCGAAAGTATAATAGAGATGTTTTCGTTTAATTCTGTTGATCTAGCTTGACTTAGTACTAACCGCCCCATTAGACAATCGGCGTCTAGTGACACCCATAACCACCCTCCGGTCGCCCCAAGCATGTAAAGTAGTGTGGCGAAGAACTGAAGTCTGACTGTCACTGTCAAGTACTAGACTTAAGCAGAGCTCAGGCCTTAGCAGTACTACTAACATACAATACGCCAACCGAAGTTGCTTGATAATTCTATCCTGACAGGTATTGCGAGTAGTAGTATCGGTGTGAACCGACACCATTACTGCCCTAGATGGTGCGAACTGATCTGTACTGGACTGGGGCTGGTTTCGACTCGAGGGCGTGACAGCCGAAGCTGTGAGTACAGGTGCTATAGTTGATCTCTGTGTTTGAAATTTGAGGGACCGGGACATGACAGAGAGGAGCCAAATCCCGGTAGGGACAAAAAGGATTGAACACATGCAGTACCAAGCTGCGGCTGCAATTCAAAATATTAGTTATAAATAACAAACAAGTCGAAGAACGCCCACATGTGCGCGCATTCCGTCGACAAGCGCCGATGCTTATATCCACCTGGTGAGCCAACGTAGGTCCGATAGAAATAATCCTTTGGAGTAGTTCCGCATCAACTTCATGGTCAATACTTGCATCCCATTGTGCTGCCAGGATATTCAGCATGTCGAAAATACTGAGTTGAGCGCGGATTACGTCTCTTGCCGAATTAACAAAAAAGCTGGATGTGACTATCTGGACAACGATGAGTGTGGCAGGCGGGGCAAAACAAAAAACGTTTAGCAGCAAGGGATGGAGGATAGTTCTCATAACACGGTATCTTGAATGAGCGAAAGCCGGCAAGTGGTGAAGAACGACGGTATATAGAGTACCGAACACGCTCAACCATAATCCGGCCCCGTCCCACATGTACAAAAAACAGTACCAGAAATACACAGAGCTGCGATAGGGAGGTTAGTGAATCATGACGTAAGCTGAACACATGTGGGACAAAACCTTCGAGTTTCTGGCCCTGCGACATGATAGGCATAATAGCTTACCCAAATATAAGGCTAGTTCGACCATCAGCAGAACGTATAGCTGATAACGTCGGATGCGTGCCGTACCTGCATCAACAGCATGAACACCGAGTTCCAGAGCAAGTACATGGTTAGTGCGTTCGGTACAATATAAGGCATGCCACTAAGCAGTATTTATCAGTCAACCGCCAACAAAATCTAGAGGCCACTAGCCTTGAGTGCCCATATCTACGACGTCAGTTAGCGTGACAAAACCAAGAGGGATGTTTTTTGGGATGCGTACTGTCTTCTGAGGAGCCAAAAGCCGATCCGTGAGCCCAGGCTTGATCGTGTCCAGACGACAAGAAACACGGCAATAGTGGAAAGCAGATTTCTATATCACAAGAGTCAACATCTGGTAAGATTTCTCTTATGGGTCTCTACTCACACGCCTGCTAGAACTCCGAAGGACACGATGCTGTAGAGATACGGACGTGACTTTGGAGGTACCACTTTATCTGCAATGAGGTCAGCGTAGAGTCAGAATGTAGATACTTGTAAAGACGTAAGGGGAGAACTATTTTACCAACAAACGTGGCGGCGTATGCGTACGGATTTGCGCCCTGTGGTCTGAAAGCAGCGTCAAAAGCCAGTCCATCGTTTTAAGTACTTGTTGCTATTTACGCAGATTCAAGGATGCTACTCAAAGTTACCATCGGACAAGCGAGCGCAGAAATACTGTGCTTGAGTACTAGAACTACCGGTACTTATTCGCCTGAGCAGGCTACTACGCCACCGAATACAGGCTGACTGGTTTCTACCCTTTGCCTTCGAGAAGCACTAGCACCAAGCCACCATCAGCATACGCCTCCCGGATATCGTCCAGCAAGCGCATTACAGGTATTGCCGACAGCATGCTAGCGATTGATCAATTGAAACGAAACGCTTGACAAGTTCAGCCTTCCTTGTGAATCTTGTGATTCAATAACGTCAGCTGCTTCTATGACACAATGTAAACCCATCTGAAAATTTTGAATCAATCTAAGTATAAAGCCGCAGTCCCGCAGTTTAAGTTACTTCTGCAACAGACGGCTGCCAAGTCTCCAAAATGGTCACTGACAGACCTCCAATAACGCAACTTATGGACTCATATATGCAGCCAATATACATCAGGTCGGAACTTCACTAGCAGAAGTCAAACTCAGACGCGGGTATGCCTGGAGCAAAAGCACCAAATACGAACTTCAAAAAGGTGAGCTGAGAGAGTTGACTGTCTGTGCGCGTCTCATAAGCCCTATGGCGTTGAGTCTTCATCCATCTTATCCTCGGAATATATTTGAGCGCAACTCGCAGAGCCATATAACCAATTGTACGTCAAAAGGCGAGCACCGCAAGACCGCCGTCTGATAAGGTGACTATCACATGCCTGATTATTCTCGTATCGCACAACAGCATACAAGCCACTTACAAATCAACGCCTCCGTGGCTTTCTGACGTGAGATCAGGTAGGATTGGTATCTCAGTAGCTTAGTTGCGGTGCTTAAGGTGTTGTCGACCGCTCATGAGGCTGTTGCAGTGTGGTTCGGCAAACAGTGTCTTAGCTTGAGCAAAATTTGAGCCTTACAGCCCATTGCAGGAGTTCTGAGCTGGAGTACGCGAGCCATGACAAGTAAGTTACATCTCAGCTAGTACTGCTTGATGACGTAGGCTACATTGGGTAATTAACATATTTATCTGCTACAGTAAATCGTCCTTCTACTTTCATATCACTCGGCTCCTCTACTTCCCTGTGCTAGCGAGCAAAATGGCTCATGTATGCGCACTTTTTCAACTTAACTCACTATTTATGTCAGTCATTCTCTCATAATTATCGGGTGTTGGCCCGCCATAGTCATAGGTCGGTAAGGCAATGTCGTCACCACATCGTTCAAACAGTAAGCCGTTGTCGTAGTTTTTAATTTACGGCTCTTAATTCATCGAGTACAGACTCGCTCGCATACAGCGACAATGGATGCTCCACTTACATCGCCGGTCAAGAGAGGTCCCTCCCTGTAGCTAGTACTTACCAATCAAAAGGCACAACATCGCAAGCATCTCGTTCCAGGTGCCGGCCGACTACTAGAAGTGCCAACATGCTGATCATCGCTGAGATTCTAAATGAATGGCTCGGGCCAAAACCAGCATATTCAGGAGTTGACCTGGTCCCTCCCTCCACCGAGTCCGAGGCCCGACATCATTTTAGCCGAGCGCAAAATGTATTGAGCTCAAGTCAGTGACTCTCATCTCAATGAGGGGAGAGGGTGGTTCGCCGAACAATGTTAGAAGTCCTCTTAAGATTATAGGTAGAGGTGAGCCGAAGCGACTGTTTTGGGCTAAAAAAGCCACCGCTCAATAAGGAAATTTAAGGATGGTTCTGACTCCGTTTTTATTGGTGAGAAGGCGACCAAGGATTTGATATCTATTTTGTGATAGTATAAATTCTAGTTGATTGTTCTCATTCCATTTGATTCACCCTTTTATGAATTAACTACAAGTTTCGAAGGTCAGTAAGATTGTATCATGGCGCCCGTTTTCTATACCTATGCTTTTGTGCTGTAAACACTATCTACGACTACGGGCGTCAATTTAACCAAGTGTCCTTTCCGTTAGGCTACAGCACCGATCTTAGGCCCGCCACTATGCGACTGTAGCAAGGTCAGTAGCCGGCTGTAGCACCTTCTGGCATTTCAATTTGCTGCTGTTTACTGGCATGAATGGTGGCACCGGAACGAGAGTTGTGCGCCACAGTCTAAGCGCCCAACGCGCGCTCGGCCATAGTTGAAGCCGGGACCCTGAGGCGGTCTCACTACCTCGACATGCCGCGCAGCGGTATGAAATCTACCGCACGTCACCACCAGACTCAACAATGAGCGAACAAGGAGAGACCTACCTGCCGCCACCACCTCGGAGGTACAAAACTATGAACGATATATCGTATGTGCGTTCCGATTCGTGAGATTGAGCATTGGGAAGGCTTATTGGTTCGGGTAGATCATATCGTGACAACTTAGTCTTCGATATCCTCGTGCCTGACTCGGTGCGGGGTTCGTCTAAGAATGTCCTCGTCGATCGGGAGAGAACGCATATGCGGTACTCGGCCGTGACCACTGGACCAGACTCCTTCAAAGTGGGTCGACCTGGTTTATTTCGTCACCAAACCGTCGAGCCTTACAGTAACGTAGAGTCAGAATTACGTACTAAGACAGGTTCTTTACGATCCCCCACGACGCACAGAACTATGTGTTGCCCTAACAATCTCGAACCAGCCACTTGATATCATCCGGCAGACCATCTATGGCATCTTTCAAAACATTTCATACCTTTGTGGTCGCGCAAGTAGTTCAACGTGGGGACAAGAGGCTTGGAAAAAGGTTAGAATATGTCGGTGTTTGCCCTACTTCTGCTTAATTTCGAACCACTCAGGTCGTTGTATGCATCATTTGTGATGGCATCAACATGGTTGATTCGGATTTGTGGGATTTTTTCGCCAATCTCGGTGTCTACCAAAGGGATATTTCCAAGCGCACTGTTGGGGATAAGAAGGTTACAGCTTATCTATATGAGTATACTGTATTGTGTGAGTGAAATGAGTGGGCTTCATGGTAGGATAGGGCTGATTCAGTAAGTCTGGGAATGTAGCCGAGAACGCTGTTCAACAGAACCAAGTTATTCTTCTTGTCAAGGATCAGTCTTCGGGCACTAAAAACAGCCACGAGTAAGTCCAGCCTTATTCTGCCCTGTCGGAATACTGAGATCCCTCAGCTGGTTCTTCAGGGGTATATGCCCTATACTTGAGCCCAATATATGCGTTCTTTTGCCAGCGGGGGTTGTCCCCAGCGAGACCGCCTTTTACTGGCTCTGGAATGACTTTGATTGCGACTCAAATCGGGGTGCAGTATGTGGAAATGTATCGGGGCATCCGAAACCGCTGCTCAACCGAATTCAGTCACCTCAAAGTAAGTCCCCAGCGTTAGATATTCAATTTTGCTTAACTGACAAACATTTTGGTTTAAGGGCTCATGGGCGACGTCTCAGCTAGTTTGATAGCACCCTTTGCGCTAAGATTTTCAGCGTTGGCGTTGAACCTCCCCTGGGACCTTGCGGCATATCGGTACATACGCTATCCTTGAAAAGCATCGATAAGACACTCATTCTTGTATAGGTATATCTCACTCGTGTCTCCTGTGCCGACCATATCTCCAATAGTGCAACATTTCCAAGTCTACGAGCCGATTAGTCAGATCCCGTCCGCGAATACTTACCCATCAAGCAGTCAGGTAAGTCCTATTCGACTATGTCATCTGAATGATCTCAGTCCCCCCGAAGTATCCAAAAACATCCGAGCAAGTGCATCTGCTACTCCCGATGCAACAGTGGACTGTAGGATACGTAGGTGGCTCGTATGCTAAATGGGTTTGAAACGCCAGGACCAACGTTAGCGCAGCTCTACGATAGTAAGCAATATTGTTCAGTTGGGTCTAATGACTGTACCATGTTATATGCGGCTTTCCTGTCACTCAATCCGTATGAGAACTCTAAATCATATTTGGAAGTGGGTATATGAGAGGAATATATATTTGTAGCCGCCAAAACGTTGGTGAACGCGAAGCGATGAGACTTGTAGGACGTAGTCTGATCATTAGGATCGTTGGTTGAGGGTGGTGGAAACCGTGAAAGACGAACTAGTACCCGTGTCAATATCTGCTGAACGAGTATTCGTGGTTGGTTAACCAAACTATGCTTGATGCTTGGCCGATCAGATCAAGTCGTTGTGAGAAAAGGCAATGCAAGGGTTTTAAGTTTGGCGCCCGCAAGAGCCGCGGGATGCGAGAGTTTTAATGAAGACACGTACCCAACAACTGTGCGTTAGATATCTCCGCGTGTAAGTCAGAATGAGTGGATCATACAGCGAGGCTGTCCATGAGAAAACCAGATTCGTGGGAATAGAGCGCGGTAATTATCACTCAAATAATATAATCGTGCTACATGACAATATCCAGTGAGCAAAGGACCGGCGTGACTACTCAGGTCTAAATAACAAAGTCAAAAACCTAGTTCTGGCTTCCAATCGTTCGAAGGATGTCAGTGTCCAGCATCAGGAGTTAGGGGTCTTCGGCCCCGAAGGGATGATCGGCGGCCGGAAGTAGTAAGCGCTAATGTTGGTAATCAGGACCACCGCGCGGGTCTGCACCACCAGTCCACCACCGCATCATCCAATTGACTTACCGGATTACTTGCGGCATTAAAACCATTTGTAACCTCGAGGATATTACTCAGACTTACGCTTGGTGGGGCTGAAGTGGGGTAGATAGGATGCCGCCGATCAAGCGGGCGTGTAAGCTCTCGATCGAATGACGAAGCGTTGAGGTGAGATCGTGCGGGATGACTACCAGGAATGACCACGTTGATGAGTATCCCTCGTGATAATTACAGCGCGGGTCGCGGCTGGGTCGATTGAGTTGGTTGGCTCGGCCCTCCGACGTCATCCGAGGGTTCGGCGTAAGTACCCCGTATCACACAGTATATATGTGCCTCTCACCGTTCTGCCCACTTCTCAGTATACCATAATGGACGTCAAAGACTCCCCAGCGCTGCGACCTACTCGTTCGCGCTCAAACTCAGTTCGGGCCGACTATTTCGACACCGAGGGATGCGCCGCTCTTACTCGTACTCTCTCGCGCATGAGCCAAGACAACCTCGATGGCCAAGAAGCTCCTCCTTCGCCCATTCGTCTACGCGGTCGTTCGCGCGGGCAAAGTATTCGCATCATGGAAGAAGGCGCGGTTCCGGCGTCGCCGCCTACTAGCGAAGTTGCCGAGACGGACAGATCTAATCTAGGAACGCTGGTCGAGAATCGGGCCGAGGAAGATAAGTTTGACTTTGCAGATCGTCTCAGGGGCGCGCTCAGCCGTCGAGACGAGGAGGGTATCAAGGGCCGAGAGCTAGGTGTTGGCTTTTTGGTACGTTGCACTTAGGTTGAACTGATAATGTCTGGCTAACGACTTGACGCAGGACTTGACGGTTCGCGGCCTCGGAGCCGCGGCCAAGTATCAGCCAACCATATTTTCCCTCTTCTCGCCCAAAGCCATTATCCAGCAATTTAACGAACTGCGCCACCCTCCCGTCAAAGACATTCTAACCGGTTTTACTGGTACTGTGCATAGCGGGGAGATGCTTCGTACGTCAACTATAATTGTTTCTTTTCCGCTAGCTAACCCGAAACCACAGTTGTTCTTGGGTCTCCGGGAAGCGGCTGCTCGACATTTCTCAAGGTTATTGCCAATCAGCGTCAAGGTTATCACGAGGTGGCTGGCGATGTTTCGTACGACGGCATCACCCCAGAATATTTGGCTAAGCATTACCGTGGAGGTACGCATCGTGTTATTCTCCTTCAGAGACTAAGCTAATCCATTCCAGATGTCTCATACTCTCCCGAGGACGACACACACTTCCCCTCCCTCTCAGTCAAACATACCCTCTCCGTAGCTGCCAAGATGCGCACACCCCAGAACCGAGTCTTCAACCTCTCTCGACCAGAATTTGTACAAAGTAAGCTGATCTAACTATTGCGTACATAACTTTGCCAATTACATGATACTTCTCTAGACATTGTTCAAACTCTGGCCACCGTATTTGGCCTGCGGCACACGTTTGACACACCTGTTGGCGACGAATCTATTCGAGGAGTAAGCGGTGGAGAGAAGAAGCGAGTTAGCATCGCCGAGACGATGGCTACTCGGGCTCGAATCGCATGCTGGGACAAGTGAGCTCTTGATATCATGTGTTCGAAAATTCAGCACTCAACATGACTACTACAGTTCTACCCGTGGTCTCGACGCTAGTACCGCTCTTGAATTTGTCCGCGCCTTGCGCATTGCGACCGATATCGTCCACGCTACGACTATCGTTACGATCTACCAGGCGTCCGAGTCCCTCTATCAGCTATTCGACAAAGTCTGCATTATCTATGGGGGGAGACAAATTTATTACGGCCCCGCCGACGACGCAAGACAATACTTCATCGACATGGGCTGGCAACCGGCTAATCGACAAACGACAGCCGACTTCTTAGTCTCTGTAACGGATCCACTAGCGAGGACGCCGCGCGAGGGGTGGGAAGGCCGGGTGCCGAGGACGGCAGAGGAGTTTGCAGCGCGTTGGGCCGAGAGTCCGGAAGGTCGGGCTAACCAAGCTCATACCGAGGCTTATATCCAAGCGCCAGAAGACCGGCTTGCGGAGAAGGAAAAAGAGTACAAGGAAAGCGCACGCGCGGAACGAGCGAAGACTATGAGCCGCAAGAGCGCGTACACGGTGTCGCTCATGATGCAGGTCCGTGGGATTATGCTCCGCCGCGTCCAGATCTTGCGCGGGGATTTGACTGCGCAGATTATCACGGCAAGCGTCTTCATAACTCAGGCCTTGATCATGGGCAGCGTGTTTTTGAAGATGCCGGCGGCGACGAGCGCATTTTTCTCGAGAGGCGGTGTGTTGTTCTTTTCCGTTCTGTTTGGAGCGTTGAGTTCGATGGTGAGTTTGACGAATCGGGTAAAGGTTGTTATTGACAAGGACCTGTAGGCAGAAATTCCGGCCTTGTATGCGCAGCGACCCATCGTAGCCTCTGTACAAATTCGATGTCCTGAAATCTAGGATAGAACAGACATGTTGTCTTTAGCTAATTTTCGTTGGCAGTTTTCGGTATTTGGTACGTTGTGTGAGGTTATTTGGGATGTCATTTTTGGGACGTTTATATAGTCCTTTTTCAGTACGTCGATTTGCGGAAATTTTACAGAGCACGGGTGCTCCTGAACGAACGTTTTTGGGACGTTTTTGAGTGTTCTTTTTAGGGACGATTGGTGCTGTTCTTAACTTGGTGTGTTTTCAGTACCCGAAAGCGATCGATTTCAAGATGATTCGTGCGGATTCTAGCCGCTCGAGTTTTGAGATGTTACTTGCGAAATCAGAAGAATCTGAAGTTATGGTCGAAGCGAATCATAACCGGTACGAATCGTGTCGCACGAATCACGCCAAACTTGGAACGAGCTGACAAGCGTATCATTCAGTATGATTCATTTACAATTCAATATGATTCATTTACAACATTCAATATGATTCATTTACAACATTCAGTATGATTCATTTACAGATCAATTTGTGCCTAGGGAAACACGTACGATAGCGAGGTGTTTTCCGTACGTATGGGAAAAATAGGGGGATTAGAGTGCTGAAAAATAAGAGGGAGTGGGGAGTATTCGTGTATTTCGATTGGAGCAAAACATACTAAAATCGCAAGAAATCAAGGCAATAGAGAAAAGCAGGGGAGCTCGTGTATACGATCAAGACGGAATGTACTGAAAAGCGGTAAATGAACTAATCCGAAAACGGAATTTGTGATAAAACGTACCAGATATAATGTTCAAAAAGCGGCATATGGACGTACACCAGCATTTATTCGTCATCGTTGGGACGCCGGCCGTCATCGCTCTCGTGCGGTCCGTCGTCCTCCTCCTCCGGCTGCATTGGCTCACTTAGGGGCGATGAGGTCACCTCCAACTTCTTGCTCTTCGACGGGCGACCCTTGGCCGCCTGAGCAGGCCGCTTCTTTCGAGCGGCGGCGGCGGCGGCAGCAGCGGCGGCGGTCTGTTCGGAAGCGGCGATAGCGGCGAGGGTGCTTGAGCGGTGACTGCGCCTACGCGCCAAAGGTGACTCGGGCTCGGGATCGGACGCAACGGGTTGAGGCGCAGGCTCAAGTATAGGTGCAGGCGCAGACGCAGGCTCGGGCGGAGTGTTGCTGCCTTCATCGTCATTGGGGGCAGAGCCGTTGAAGGAGGGGGCAGTCGCCGAGGCAGGTGGGTCGGTGGCATTACGCGCCGGCGACGGCGGCGGGACTGGCTTGACCGCAGGGCGCTTGCGGCGTTTAGGCTGTTGCTCAGCCGGGGGCTCGCCGTGGGGTTGCGCGCTGGCTGCGTTGCTTGGTGAGTGGTCGGTCGGCACTTCAGGTATGGACCCACGCTCAGACGCAACGGTGGCAGTGGCACGGCTCTTCGACTGTGACTTTGACTTGGCGGGGGACTTTGATGAGACGGAAGAGGCGGCAGTGGCCGAGGTTTTGGGAGCGGCGGGACCTGCACCCATTCCCTGGCCTTCCCCCTTGCTCTTGGCGGTTGTTTTGGGCGGGGCGGGAGCCTTAGTCGTGGGCTCGGGTGTGGACTCTGGCTCGGACGGAACGACTGGTTTGGGCCGGGGTGCCGCCGCGGTTTTGTCGCCACGAGCCTTCTTCAACGGCGCGGGCTTGGGCGCAGGCTCCGGCTCGGAGTCGGCAGCGGGTTCAGGCGGGGGCGCAGTGACAGACTTGCCGCTGCGAGCCTTCTTGGAAGGCACAGCGGGGGCGGACCCAGTATTAGGTGGAGCAATTCGAGATTGCGGCAGAGGTGGAGTGCCTGTGGCAGGCAGCATGTCAGCGTGAGCGCCGGTGGACACCACGAATGAAGGCCGAGGGGTGGGCTTGGGCTTGCAGGCGGCCTTTTGCTTCGGTCGCTCCGGCTTGCGCTCGTAGAGATCGGTCGCAGGCTGATCGGGCTCGACCGACTCCATACGCTCAAGGTCCGGGTTGTCTGTGAGAGGTCATTAAGTAAAAACCTCAGAAAACTCAGTACGTTACATACCCAAATCGGCGGCATCATCAGCCAACTGTCCTAACATTGCCGCCTCCTCTCTCGCCTCCCGCTCCCTCTGCAACATGTGGCCACGGCGGTGGTTGAACCTCGTTTGGATCAACCGGGTGGTCGCCCAGCTATCCTCAAAGTTTCTTAGGCCAGGGATGCGCTTCTCAAGCTGGCAAAATTCAGTCAGCATGAGTGAGTATGAGCTAAGACAGCTTACAATTGGGTAAAGCAACGATAGGCGATCGTGCGACTGCCGGTTCCATTTTCTGCGGAGGTCGAGGTTGGCGAGCGTGACACCTTGACGCGCATAATCCTAAACAATGATGAGTTAGCAAAGAAGCAAATCACACGTTAAAAAAACATACGTTTGCAGCTTGCCAAAGCCCCTTATCCTTCATGCCAAGCCCAAACCGGATACGAGCCATCGTCATCTCGGTTGCCAGCTCTGGGCGCGGGATCCAGTCAGGTGCTCCCTCACCAATTAGTGGAGGTGGAGATTTTGTGCGGTGAGCGGGCTCATCCTCGTCGGATGAAGGGCTGGCCGCTTTTGTAGGGCGGGCGGCTTTTGTGTGGCGAGCGGTATCCGTAGAGGGACGAGTGGCTTGAGTAGCAAGGCGTGTGGCGCCGGCGGAAGGGCGGGTGGCCTTATTGGGAGGGCGAGCGACGTTGGCGGGAGGGTGGTGGTCGTTCAAAGCGCGTCGGGGTCCAGAACTAGAGCCGGAGGCGCCTGGGGTCGCATTGCTCACAAGCTGTTGCTGACGCAAGAGTGCGTTATTATGAGCGCGTGACTTGGCCAATGCGAGTTCCAACTGCCGTGTATTCTCTGGTGAAACAGATGTCAGCGGCGGTGTGCAAGAGAGAACAAGCAATACGTACCTTGAGCCTCTCGGAGTGCACGCATCTCCACTTTGAAGTTGTAATCTTCGAACTCGTCCGCAGTGGGTTCAAATTCATCCTCGTACTCGCCCACATCGTTTCCATCCTCGCCGTCACCGTCCTCACCGTCCTCCTCATCCTCTTCGTCCTCCTCGCCATCCCCATCCCCGTCGTCTTCGTCCTCACCCTCCTCCTCTCCATCGCGTGCACGGGATTGGGCGGAACGGCGACGTCCGGTTGCGAGCGCAAGTTGAGCGGCCCGGATCTGTCGTGAGCGGGCGTCGTCGTCGTTTTTAGTTTCAGTATGGCGAGGGCGAGGGCGCTGGGGTTGTTTTCCCTTGTCGTTCTTGCGGGCCATGTTGAACGCGAGTGTGAATCAAGAAGAACAAAGTAAATGAGGAAAAAAAATGGTACAACGTTAGAGCAGTCACTTGAAGTAGGGGGGATATGACTTACGTTGGGGGCAGGCAGCCGAGTATATTAGAGATGCGGTTGTGGTGGGATACAAGGTAAGACTTGCCTCAATTGTGTGTTTGCATTCGTTTGGACTACATCAAACCCGCGGCCGGGGATCAGCGGTCCGAGAAGTCCGAACCTGGCCATATTAGACAGCACAGTACAATCCGAGAAATATTCGGTACGTTTCCTATTGATCTTGTAGCTAATTTCGACTTTCCGGTACATTTTGTAGCGCTCATTCACTATCCATAAATGCGTAAGTCAGCTCTCATGAAGTGCCAAGAAGCTGGACCCTGATCCTCATACCCGCCCTTTCCCACACCGACATACCTTTCCGAACTCGACCTCTGTTCTGCTCGTTGCTCACTCGCCCTGCCCCAACAACAACACTCTCACGTCTCGCGCATCAACAACGACGCCCTCTCTGTCTTGCCCATTGACGACATGTCTCATCTGCCAGCCGTCTCTGCTCGTACTATTGTGGCTGCTGCCCCATACCCAGATTAGTGTGTCACACCTATTATAGATAAGTTTGAATGAATTTCTTTTTCGCTATCTATGGACACTAAACCACCTCAAGCTTTAAGCGTTTATGATTGTGGAGGGGCATGTTCCTCCGCAACAATGTGTTCTTTATGGTTTAGCTCATTGCATCGACGCCTGCGTCGGGCGAGACATGCCGTGCTTCCTGGAGCATGCACCGATTCCGGCGTCAGCTACCACGTTGCTCTCCATGTTTGGGGACAAGTCTCACACTTTTTTTGCCCGCGCACCAAATCTGTCCATGGCCGCTACGCTACCTCTTGTTTGCGCTTCGGTTCTTGCCGCCTAGAGACACGTTTCACAACTTTCTCGCATTTTCTAGAACCGAGCGATAGGTATGTTTTAGTCCTGTTTTATCTACTTATTTCACGTTTAACGTTATACTCACCTCTGTCTTTCGAAAGATTTTTGCCGTGTCACTGCCTCGCCTGGTTAGGACATACCATACTGCTTCGTGCGCGCTACTTCCGCCGTGAGTCGCAGCGCCACACATTTCCCACTCCCTCTACACTAATTTACGACTTTTTAGTACATTTATCATTAAATCATAAGTCCATCCCTGATTAAGCGCTGGGAGGTTAAACTCCGATCTCGCCCCAACCTCACATCTCGCCCCGCCCTGACAATACCCTCTCCCTCTCGCCCATTGACAATAACATATCTCCGCCTCACCCGCCAAACTACTCGTCATCCCTGCCCGTGCAATCGTGGCTGTTGCCCTATGCCCAGAATGGGCGGAACTCCTTTTAGAGATAAGTTTTGACTAATTGATTTTTTGCTGTCCATCAGCACTAACCCACCTTCAGCTTTAAGCATTTATGATTGCGGAGGGGCATGTTCCTCCGCGATTGCACTTTTTTTTTGGTATAACTCGCTGCATCACCGCCTGCGTTTGGCTGGACATGCCGTGTTTCCTGAAGCACGCGCCAATTCCGGCATTAACTACCGCACCCCTCTCCAAGTTCAGGGAGTAGGTCCCACGATTTTTTGCCCGTGCACAAGGTTCACCCCTGTCTATTGTGCCGTATTTCATTTGCGCCTCGGTTCTTGCCGCCCATCAGCATGTTTCACAAGGTTTTCACTGGTTTTCGGTAAAGGCGGCCATGTAGCCCGAATGACAGGTATGTTTTAGTCTCAATTTTGTGTTTAACGTTATGCTCACCCACCTTATGAAAGATATTTGTTGCGTCACTGCTGCACATGGTTGGGAATGCCGTACTACGTTGTCCGTGCTCTAACTCCACTGTGAGTAGTAGCGTCGGTCGTTTCCCACTAATTGCTCACTGATTCACGAATTTTTAATAGCGTTCACCTATAATAATTACATTCGTCAGTCGGTCTCCGGTCAAGCGCCGGGAGGCTGAACCCTGATCGTCACTCGTTACGCTTTTCCCACGCTTCCCCCTTCGACCTCCATCGTCTCCGTTGCCGACTCTCCCGCCAGTGATGATGCTCTCGCGTTTCACCCACCAACAACGACATGCTATGCCCGGAATTGTCATGCCCATTTTAGATAAGTCACTCCGAATTTCTTCCTTGTGGCTCATTGGTGCTAATCCAACTCCAGCTCCTGAGCGTGAGGATCGCGGAGGGGCATGTTCCTCCGCGATCACACGTTTTTTTTGGGTACAGGTCGCTACTTCCGGCGGGACCTTCCATGTTTCCCGGGGCATACACCAGTTATGGCGTCAACCGCTGTGTCGCTCTCCACGTTCGGGGAATAGGACCCGCGTTTTTCTTTGTTTGCGCACAAAATCCGTGCTCTTGGTCGCTGCACCATCATTTGTTCACATTTAGACTATGGCCGTGCATCGGGCCAATTTTGCGATGTTCTTGCTGCTAAGTTTCGGTAAAGGCGGCCAGGGAGCCTGTGCTGCAGGTAGGTCTTAGTCATTTTTGCGTCTAAAGCTTTGCTCACTTTTGCCTCAAAGATTTTTGGCCGGCACAGTGCCCTGTTTTGACACTTGACTTTGATCTCTGCCACCCATACCGTCCCCCATTGCCTGCTGGATACTCTTTTAAACGTACGCATTATAGATTATTCATATTTTGTGCGTAACGCTAATGGACTTACAGCATGGCGCAAATAAAACGACATTGCCTTGGCTGTGGAAAGCATGCTACGTTGCGCACAATCCGCAGACATCTCAAGCACGGATGCGATCGGCAACGAAGACGTCACACCAAGCTTTGCGAGGCTGCGGACGCGATCCTCGAGCGTGCAAGGCAAGAAGGCCAGGTTCGACTAGATCCTGTCCGGCCACCAGTACGCCCTTCTCGTCATTACCACCGACGACATCCCCCTTCAAGCCCGCCCCCTGACGCATTACGAGACCGGTTCTCTCGCCCGCCACGCGAACCTCCTAACGACTTCCCCATGCGATCACCCGAAACCGAACATCCGGATTTTCGGTATGATTCGCCTGGCGCTGGTCCCGGGCCGGCTTCTCGAGAGGCCTCACCCCGCTTTATTCCACAATTGCGACGGCCTCCACCCGCAAACGACGACGATGCGGGTGCTCAGTACACCCTAGTAGACGCGTTCCCATGGATCGAGGAGCTCGACTCGCGAGAATACATGGTGAATCAGTTCCTCTCGCAGATCGTGCGCACCGGTAGTAAGTCGCACTTTATCTTATTGTAGTTTTTGTATGCTGATTGGCGGTGCAGACCACAAGCTTCCACCCCACCAGAAGTTCCTTGTTCAGACCTTTAACTACAAGGTCTCTACCGACATCAGCGGCATCGCGTATAGCAAGCTACGCCGCGCATTTCCGGACCGACTTGGCGACCTACCATCCGCGGATAAGCTCGAGACTCAAATTGGTGTCATTTCGGGCCTGAATGGATGCGAAATCGACTGCTGTGTTAATTCGTGCATCGCATATACCGGCCCCTACAAACATGAAGTGCAGTGTCCACATTGCCCCGAGCCCCGCTACAAACTTCATCCCCGCTCCGGTACCCGCGTCGCACGTCGCGTGTTCCAGTATATCCCTTTAATCCCTCGCCTTATTGCCTTCTACCGCAACCGCTCAATGGCCCGCAAACTGCGATATCGTACTAGTCGGCCTGTTGCCCCAGACTCGATTGCCGACATCTTTGATGGCGCGTTTTACCGCCAGTTACTTGGTCGACGAGTCACTGTTGGGGCCAAAACCCTCAATCACACCTATTTCTCAAAGCCAACGGACATTGCTTTAGGACTCTCGACCGATGGCTTTGGGCCGTTCAAGTCCCGTAAACAGACGTGCTGGCCCCTAATATTATTCAACTACAATCTCCACCCCTCAATCCGTACGCAGCTCGAGCATATCCTATGTGTTGGAGTTATTCCAGGGCCAAACGCGCCAAAGGAACTCACGACGTACCTTGAGCCCCTCATCACCGAGCTCGAAGATCTTGCCCGTGGCGTTACTGCCTTTGACATGGTCGACAAGGATACATTTGCACTCCGAGCGTACCTACTCACGGCCTTTGGCGATATGCCAGCTGCAGCCAAGCTTATGGCTATGAAGGGCCCAAATGCTAGGTTTCCGTGCCGAGCATGCAGAATACAAGGGATTGCACGGGGAGGAAAAGGGCGCGGGTGTAACACATTGTATACGCCCCTCTCTCGGCCGTTTGCGAAAGGTCCTGGCGCTGTTCGGCACTACGACCCCTTCAACTTACCTCGGCGGACCCACATCGAGCATGTCAAAGATGCTCTTCATGTACAGGCTGCAAAAAACGATGCACAGGAAGAACTGCGGTCGATGGCCACGGGTGTCAATGGCCTTTCACCGCTCGCTCGACTCTCTTCGATGGAATTTCCAACCTCTTTCCCCCACGATTTTATGCATATCATGTTCGAAAACATACTCCCGACACTGATACAACTCTGGACGAGGACTCGCCGCTGGAAGACCTTCGGTGCCGACAACGAGGACTATCACCTCCATGAAGATGTTTATAGTGCGATTGGTGCTGCATGCGCCGACAACGGCAAGAATATCCCCTCCACATTTGGCTGTCGCGTACCCGATCTCAAGGAGAAGTGGCATGAGCTCTCATCGGAGAGTATGCTCCTATTCGCGACCCTCCTCGGCCCGGCGCTTTTACGCAATCGTTTCCGGCACATTCGATATTACCGACACTTCGTTCAACTAGTCAAGCTGATCAACCTTTGCATTGGTCTCGAGATCACGCGCGAACAGGTGCAGGAAGTTCGCGAAGGTTTTGCAACATGGGTTCAACAGTATGAAAGGTATGAATTTCAGTATCATTCATCCCAGTCTTTAGCACTAATCGAAACTATCTTACAGCTACTATTACCGTGAAGATTGTGCTCGCCTTCGGGCCTGTACCCTCCCCTTGCACGCCCTCCTCCACATCGCCGATGACATCGAGGCCATGGGCCCCGTGTGGTGCTATTGGTCGTTCCCTATGGAACGCTTTTGTGGCGCAGTCGCTCGCGCCAACAAGAGCCGAAGGTACCCCTATTCGAGTATCAATCGACATGTCCTACAACTCTCCCAGCTCGCTCAGATCAAGAATACGTATGGGCTTACTAAGGAGCTCGATCTCCAGGAGCGCCGACACAACATTTCGGCTGGCCAGCAGTACGGCGGGTATCCGGACTTGGTCTTTGTAGCCCCGGAACGCTTGCGCCCAATCCAATCACCGTTGCACTCCAAGGTCGCGCGATTTATCAGCGAGAGGATCGGCGTCAACGAGCTAGTTATTCGGGAGTGGTTGGTCGACCGCAAGTTCACCGCTTGGGGGAAGATGCAGCGGATTGTCCAGTCTGACAACGGGGACATCACCGGCGGGGACACGATCCGTGGGAAGCACATTGTGTCCGATAACAGGGAAACGCGCGATGCTACGCACGTTAAGGTGTGTCTCTTTCTTTGCGCTATTCTACTTTGTTGCTGACTGACCAATTATTCCCAGTATTGGTCCAAAAAATCCCATTGGCGCTGGGATCGTGGCCCCGCAATCAACGTTGCCGAGGAGATTGTCAGCTACGGGCGCGCCGAGCAATTCATCGTGATCGACGCCGACTTCCTGCGGGACCTGACCGACGCGGTTGACGCATATTACCCATACCTCAATCCTCTCGTCATCGCTGTCGTCTCCCCTATTCCCTACCTCCGTTATCGCGCCGACTCCGAGATCGTGCAGTACGGCCTTAGAGCCGGTTCTTACGTCTCGCCCGAGATTGTCGATGCCTCAAAAATCGACTCCTTAGTCGGACGCGTGATCACGCCACTAGGAGCATCGTTCATCGTCGAACGAGATAGCGTAGTCGGCCAAGTCGACATGCTCGACGTAGTGGTTAACCCGGATTGAGTTTCGCCTTCGTGGTGAGCTACCTAATAGATTAAGCAATAACTCAGTTCTAACATTTTCTCCCGTATTAGATTCATTAGCAAAACGACCTAATGTCGTACCGTGAAGTTAACAGAAAAACATCAGTATCAAACGACCATATTTCGACACGCCATATCCTTTCGTTGCTCAACTTGGGCGCTGCAGCGCTGTAGCGCTTGAATCCGCGGATTTTCTACGCGACCTGTTTTTGCGTACCCGCCACTTGATCCTGTGCTGCTGGACAACATCCAATACGCTAATTACACTACACCTACCCCGGTGCAAAAGTATTCTATCTCTATTGTCGTCGCTGGTCGCGATCTGATGGTCTGCGCTCAAACTGGCTCCGGCAAGGCCGGCGGGTTCCTGTTCCCTATCTTGTCTGCTTCCTTTGCCGCTGGCCCGTCCCCTCCCCCGGCCGATCCCAACACCAACTGCGGTCGTCGTCGCGCCTATCTCACCGCTTTGATCCTCCCTCCACTTGCGAGCTCGTCAGCCAGATCCATGACGAGGCTCGCAAGTTTGCGTACCGCTCCTGAGTTCGTCCAGCTGTCGTTCATGGTGGAACCGATATCAACCAACAGTTGCGCCGAATTGAGCGTGGATGAGATCTGTTTAGTGCTACTCCTGGGCGCTTGGTCGATCTCATCGAGCGCGGCCGCATTAGCTTGGCTAACATCTAGTACCTCGTGCTCGACGAAGCCGATCGTATGCTGGACATGGGTTTCGAGCCCCAGATTCGCCGCATCGTTCAGGGCGAAGACATGCCTGGCGTTATGGACAGGCAAACTCTTATGTTCAGTGCCACCTTCCCACACGATATCCAGCTCCTCGCCAAAGACTTTCCTAAAGAGTACACCTTCTTATCCGTTGGTCGAGTTGGATCTACTTCCGAAACATTACTCAGAAGATTGAGCATGTCGAAGATCACGACAAGAGATCTGTCTTGCTCGATATCCTCCACTCGGAGCCTCAAGGTGGCCTCACTTTGGTATTCGTCGAGACCAAGCGCATGGTGGGCATGCTGTCCGAGTATCTCATGACCAAGTAAGTCCTATTATTTGCCCGATCTGAAGCGTCATACTGACTGCAATCCAGCCACTTCTATTCATGGCGATCGCACCCAGCGTGAGCGCAAGCTTGCCCTGGCCACGTTCCGCTCTGGATGCACACTCATCATGGCTGCTATTCTAATTGCTGCCCGTCCTTGTACCTACCCCACCATCCTTGTTTCTCCTCTACGGGCGTGTAGCAACTTGACGGTCACGCGTTACTGGTAATAAACGTGCGCGCTTTTCGCATGTTTTGTCTTAGTTCTACGGCTAACTCGAACATGTTAGGCTAAGAAGTGCGCCTTGCAATCATGCTCGGGTTCTCATTTGTTTATCGTACGTCCCTTGTCCCAGGTGTGGTCACTCATATTAATCTGTCCACTAAAAATCCCCGCAGTTTGTAATTACTTAACATCGACTATCAATCCTGTTTAACGTTTGTTGTTGGTTATGGGGTGATTCATGTTCGTACCATTGTCGCAGGCCGCCACAGACGACGTATATGCGCCGTTTTTGTGCACGATTAGGACGGGTCTTCGTCAGTACGCTCCTCGCGATTCTATTTCAGTCATAATATAAGCCGCTCACACGTTTCGTATGGACTCAGATGGTCCGATTTCAGCATGATACGTACTGATTTAAGCTCCTTGCAGCGAAGTGCTTCAGCGCGCGATCGTGATTTCGGTACGATACATGCGATTCTCGTTCACGTTAAGTTTAGTCACTCGCAGATTCTTGTACCCTCGATTATAATGTTATTACTTGAGCCGAATTCAGTCCGATTCGTACCGACTTTAGACCTAGTCGCCAACGACAAAGTTCAGCATTGCTGTATGGCGTATGATTCCGGTACGTTGTATACTGAATTTGGCCCACACATGCTTTTCGCTCTCAATCAGACGTTTTGCTTTTTTACGTACCAGTTTTAAATGATCCGATTTCGGTACGATTCGTTTGAACCCGATCTCCGGGCTTCACTTTGGTAATTTTTCTCTCGGCGTTTGAGCTGGTAGGATTCGTACCAATTATAAATGGTTCGTTTTCAGTACGATTCGTTCTAGTTCTTGTCTGTCAAGTGTATGATAATTTTGGGACGAATCGTTCTGCACGAAACGTACCAAAAATCAGTACGTTTGATACGCAAAAAAAAACTGAGAATTTTGCTGTTTGAGCAAACTCATTCTACTCCGAACTTTTAGTACCTTTATCCCATACGGTGAGCTAGGCACCAAAAGGCGGCCATGTGTGAGTCTGAAACGATAGCAAGGGTCGGCGGTGGCTAATTGTATTCTAGATCACCCGTTTATCGAGGCGCTCGCGTTGACGGCGGTGGATATTCCGATCACGTTCGTAACACAGGTTTTGTTCGATATTGTATTATATTGGATGACCGGTAAGTTTATATAAAGTCTTACGGAATCTTTTTCCAACTCATCTTGCGACAGGTTTGCAACGAGAAGCGTCAAAATTCTTCATTTTCGTGCTCATCACCGTGTTCATGACGCTCACGATGAAAGCCTTCTTCCGAGCGCTGGCGGCCAGTTTTGGCAAAGAGTCGACGGCACAGGCAGTAGCTGGTATTGGCATTCTCGCACTGGTTTTGTACACGGGTTATACTATCCCTCGACCTTCAATGTGAGTACGGCATGGTCCATTACGGATTGTACTGACATATAACTGTAGGATCGGTGCTCTTAAATGGCTGACTTGGATTAATCCCATCCGATATGGCTTCGAAGCCCTCGTTGTGAATGAATTTCATGGCCTAAAGGGCGAATGTTCAATGTTCGCCCCCTCTGGACCTGGATACGAGAATATCCCGATAGCAAATCAAGTGTGCACAACCGTTGGCGCTTCGGCTGGTCTGTCAGTTGTCGACGGCGATGCATTTGTCGCTGCGTCGTATGGATATTATTATAGTAACCTGTGGCGCAACTTGTCAGTCATTTTCATCCTCAAGACATAAGAGCTGGTACTGACTAGCATATAGTGGTATCGTTATAGTCTTCTGGGTCGCTTTTGTCGCTTGGTTCATGGCTGCAACCGAGCGTGCAGGAAATATTTCCGGCGGGGTCACTCAACTTGTATTCAAACAAAACGCCAGGATCCCCGCTTTAGATGAGTCCAAGGGGGCTACCGACCCTGAATCTGGCGCTGGATCTTCAAACGCCGACCCGGATGCTGTCGTCGAAAAGCAACAAAAAGAGGCCAAGGACGCGCAGCAGGCTCTCCCCGAGTCGCGGTCAATCTTTTCTTGGCACAACTTGAACTACGATATTTCGTTGAGCGGAGGAAAGAGGCGTCGTTTACTGGACAACGTGTCTGGGTACGTCGCTCCGGGTAAAATGACCGCACTTATGGGCGAGAGTGGAGCTGGCAAGGTGAGTATTCGAGTATTAGGGCTGATTATAGCTCACTTGCAATTTCAGACCACATTGCTTAATGCGCTGGCCGAGCGGGTTAGTACCGGTGTAATTACCGGCGATCGGTTCGTCAATGGGCACCCCCTTCCGCGTGACTTTGCGGCTCAGACTGGGTACTGCCAGCAAATGGACATTCATTTGGGGAGTACGAGTAAGTCCAATCTTCACGAGAAATCTTGTGCTTTTATTTACAATCTATCTCAGCCGTGGTTATTCAGAGGAAGTAGGGAGGAGTAGGGTGAACCTCACCCTATCACTCAGGTGGGCTGGGAGGACTAGGGATGAGAGAAGAAGGGAGATAGGCAGGGAGAACCCTGTTGAACACATTGTGTCAGACACTTAGCAAGTGAGACACCCTGTTACATGGAAGGCAGCACGCAGCAGAGGATAGGAGATACAGCAGTAGAACAGGGTGGGACACCCGGCTGCTTGTAGAAGAACACTGAATAAGCATACTTGGCACGCACAGCAGCATATAACAGCAGATTAGGGTGAGTCACGTGCACAACTGGCCTCCCCATTATGTGCGTACCCAGCACGCATATGCCTGCCGGGGTGGCAGTATAGCAGTTAGCAGCTTTGAATACTACTGCCCTCTCTCTGAATCTGCGTGCTTGGCACGCACGCGTGGCAGCGGCATATAATAGCAGATTAGGGTGAGTCACGTGCACTACTAACCTGCCCAGTATGTGCGTACCCAGCACGCATATGCTGCTGGGGTAGCAGAATTGCAGTTAGAAACTTTCAAGACTACCGCCATCTCTGTGAATCTGCGTGCCTGGCACGCACACGCGGCAGCGGCATATAATAGCAGATTAGGGTGAGTCACGTGCACTACTAGCCTACCCGGTGTGTGCCTACCCAGCATGCATATGCTGCCAGGGTAGCAGAATCGCCGTTAGAAAATTTCAAGACCACCGCCATCTCTGTGAATCTGCGTGCCTGGCACGCACGTGCGGCAGCGGCATATACCAGAAGATTAGGGAGAGTCACGTGCACCACTGAGCTCCCCATCATGTGCGTACCCAGCACGTATATGCTGCCGGGAGAGCAGTAAAGCAGTTAGCAGCTTTGAATACTGCTGCTCTCTCTCTGAATCTGCGTGCTTGGCACGCACGCGCGGCAGCGGCATACAAGAGCAGATTAGGGTGAGTCACGTGCACTACTAGCCTACCCGGTGTGTGCGTACCCAGCACGCATATGCTGCCAGGGTAGAAAAGTTGCACTTAGAAACGTTTAAGACTGCTGCCATCTCTGTGAATCTGCGTGCCTGGCACGCACGCGCGGCAGCGGCATATAATAGCAGATTAGGGTGAGTCACGTGCACTACTAGCCTACCCGGTGTGTACCTACCCAGCACGCATATGCTGCCAGGGTAGCAGGATTGCAGTCAGAAAATTTCAAGACCACCGCCATCTCTGTGAATCTGCGTGCCTGGCATGCACGCGCGGCAGCGGCATTCAACAGCAGATTAGGGTGAGTCACGTGCACAACTGGCCTGCCCGGTGTTTGCGTACCCGGCACGCATATGCTGCTGGGGTAGCGGTATGGCAGTTAGCACTCCTCAAGACTACTGCCCTCTCTCCGAATCTGCGTGCCTGGCACGCACGTGTGGCAGCGGCACATAACAGCGGATTAGGGTGAATTTGGGTGAGTCACGTGTACACTGGCACTTCCAGTGTGTGCGTGCCCAGCACGCACATGCTGCTCAGGTGTGCATGGCTATCCCAAGTCTCGTATAATAGTATAGACCACTAGCTACCGTCACCCATCTGCATATGCGTTCCTGGCACGCACACGCGGCAGCAGCATATCACGGTAGATTAGGGTGAGTCACGTGCCCAACTGGCCTCACCAGTATGTGCAAACCCAGCACGCATATGCCGCCGGGGTAGTAGTATAGCGGTTAGCGATTAACAAAGCCACTTCCCCCTCTTTGAGTCTGCGTGCCCGGTACGCACGCGCAGCAGCAGCATACAACAGCGGGTTAGGGTGAGTCACGTGTCCACTCACTGGGTCTTCCTGTATGTGCGTGCCCAGCACGCACATGCTGCTCGGGTATGCAAGGCTATCCCAAGTCTTATATAACAGCTATCACCAACTACCGCCCTCCATCTGCATATGCGTGCCTGGCACGCACACGCGGCAGCAGCAGATAACATCGGACCAGGGTGAATTATTTGAGCAATGGGCCGGTCTTGTATGAGCGCGCCCAGCACGCACATGCCGCTAAGTATGATATATAAACGTTAGGTATTATCAATAATCCTGCCTGCCGTTGGCATCTGTGAGCGGGGTGTTTCTTTAGGCATAATTTGGCATGCTCTTATAATCCAGCATAATCCAATGATTTCCATATATCTTAAATCACAACCACTCAGCTGTGATTTGAAAGACCTATACCGGCCGCTGGCTGGAAGCCAAATTTCAATGTGCTAGCGTACCATCACAAATTCACGCGCTGGTTCAACTCTAAAGCGGATCCGCTTGCGGCAAGACTGCCTGTCTTTGAAACACGGGATACAATTTGCACTCATCTTCATACTCTCATCGCTATGCTTAGCGGCGCGGTCGGGAGTGTTGAACGTCTCAGTTTTAGCGCTTGGCCTCTTGCCGGGACCCTATCCCTCAACTACAGAAAATTTGACTACCACGCAGCCAGACCCATGCCTGAGGCATGTAACAGTGATAGCGTCGCACAATGTTTCAACTAGAGAACCTACATATACATACAATGGATGAACATGACATAGGAGACGCGAGTACATGGAAGCGGGCATAGCAGACGCAACAAATAGAACACCAGTCAAGCTTTTGGAGTCTTGAGGACAGCATATGATCCTGGCGGAAAGGCTTATTGCGCATTGTGCTGCACGTTCAGCGCCCTTGGGAGATAGCATCGGAACTCTGGAAAGGGACGCCAAAGTCAGCGCGATCTCCAATGAACCATATCCAGCTTACCTTGCAGCGTCGTGTTTTCTTCCTCTGCCTTGGCGATTTGCTCCAAGGCCGCATCCCTAACCTTTCTGTAGCGGTGCCAGTGGAAACCTTCCAGCTCTTTGATCATCCCCTTTGTCAATGACCCCCGGCGATAGATTCTCCCCAAGGTGCGGCGGAGATCGCGTCGAGCGGTCCGATAGGTCTCTTGAAGAAAGTCATCGAGGCGGTCGTCGTACAGGCCCGGGGTGACAGACATCCTTCCACGCCGAGGGTAATTGCGCTCCGAGAACAGGCTGACGTGCTGAAGATAAGACTTTGATTGAGACATGATGCGACGCTGGGGGATATGGAGGCTAGGATATGGGTAGTCAGTGGATGCGCCATCCTCAACTTATATGTCTTTCCTCGCGCAACCATGGACCAAGCAATGACCCGCCACCCGGCCAGGTTTCAGGTCCAATCAGTTGTTGTGAAAGCTGCCACTGAAGGCAGCGGTACGTGCTTGGTCCAAGACCAATCAGGACCAATCGTTAGATGCTTACGGTTAGCCTGGATCATCCGTACCCTTCGAATATATGGAGCATGGTTCACACGCCCAAACCGTGACAAGCTGTCCAAGGCAGGTTGGCTTAGCCATAGAACCGCGGTGCAAAGTGCCATCCATCTGTTGCAGGCGAAGTACGCGGTGTTCCAGCATAGTTCACCCAGGCCCAGGCCTGAGGTCTGGGTGAACTACGCTGGAACACCGCGTTCTTTGCCTAGCTTTGTTCAGATAAAGGCAGTTCCTGTAAAGGTACGCATATATAGACGCCGCTTTGATGATAAACACTGATAGCGGCCAAATTCCACAACAGCAATAAACATGGTGGGTACTTCATTGTCCGCGCTCCACTTGGACCAGCAATGCGTTGCTTGGACCCGCAATGGGCGGCTTGGACCAACAATGCATCCCTTGACCCGCGGAGCACTATACTGGTCTCTCAGGCCTGTAGCGACGCCTTGTTGGTCCAGGCAGCGTGCGGGCGATCTGGAGCGCAACAATGTGGCCCAAATGAACATAAAACCCGCGATTGCATCCCCACCTCCCTAGGAAAGCTCCCTCTACCACCACCACCACCACCACCACCACCAGTGCCATCCCCACCATAAGGCAGCGGTATGAAGCTCGAAGAACCTTCAACCCCTTCCCTCCAACACGGTAAGCCAGTCTCTACTCTCCTGTCTAACCAATGCACCGACTGACGGGTTTTGTGAAGATCCACACGACGCCTACTCACCGACAGAGCGCGGAGATCATACAGCGGTAGGGGGGGCCTCTTTCGAGGAAAACTTGCATGAGCCAAAATTCGCAGTTATTGAGGAGGACAGAAAGCGTGAATTCATTTTCTCCTTGTCGATGCCGACCCCGCTAACCTACGCTCGAACCAGCGGGAGAGGATGAGACAGACAGGATGCTGGTCTCGTCCAACACGCGGCGCGCTCGAGCTCTCATGCACAGGTATCCAAACTGCAGAAGTAGGTTGAATGCGCCCCTCCGCTTTGGGCTTGAGCTAACGCTCAGTGCACGATAGACGTCGGCGAAGCTCGCAGGGCACAGGAAGAAGAAACACGCGCCAGTCAAGCACAAAGGATCGCTGACAGGCAGCTGCGGCGGGTCACTCGCATTCAGGAGGAGGCAGAGAGGCGACGTCAACGGGAGGAGCGGATCCGCATACTTCCCCTGGGTAGGCGGCCGTTCGGCGCACACACGGACCGGCTCACCAACTTCGCAGCCCGCGAGTGGGACCTGAGGTACTTCACCAATCAAGAGTTTGGGGGTGCGGCGGCGGCGGCGGTGGTTCGCTTACGACAGGAGAAGGCGGACGCAGAGATCATGCAAGCGCGCGCACGCGAGAATTTGGCTGGAGCAAAAGTCGGGCTCAAGATAGCACGGGCGACGTTCGACGCAGCGGAGGCGAACTGGACTGCAAAAAAAGGAGACGAGGCGGCGGATGGACCGGCGAAGGTGGCATATATGGCGGCGTATGCAGGGGCAGGTTTGGCTCGGAAGTTAGGAGAGAGGGCTGCAAGCGAGGCTGCGAGACAGGCGGAGGCGGCCGCAGAATTGGTAGCGGGCGTGACCCTAAGGGTGAGGGAGGAAACCATTGTCTTATTCGAGGGGGCTAGGGAACGGGTGACGAAGGCCAAGACGAAGAACGACAAGATAAATCGGAGGGTTATGAAGGCGTGCGAAGACTACGAACGCAAGTCGGAGGAAAAAAGGCAGATGGTAGCCGCTCGGGAGGCGGAGAGGGTAGCGCAAAGGGCGGCTCGACAGGAGGAGAGGGCGGCGGACGAGAGTGCGGCGCGTGGCAAAAAGGCCAGGAGGGGTGCTGGAACAGCCCTTGCAAAGCCAAGGCACAGTCCCTACGGCAGATAGCATGTAACCTTTAGCGGATTAATTTTATTGTCTCTTCTGTCTAGTGATCTTGCCACTCTTGTTTCCCTTCTGTCGTTCATTTCCGCGCCCTACAGCTCTGCCCTGTGGAGAAGACGCATTTGAGGTTCTCTCCTTTGAACCCACCGTTTGGTCGTCTATATACCCTCTCGTAGCGTGATTGCTTCGTGTG
>WSLO01000168.1:0-26974 GCA_019677385.1 Ceratobasidium sp. 392
TTACGGAACGCGGCGGCCAAAGCATCAGGGGTGGAAGGGACGTCCGCTTCAGTGCGTCCATCGGCAAAGGCACGCTCATTCGGGTCCGTGCACCCAGTGAGGTAGTCGGCTGTCGTCTGGCGAGGGAGGTTGCGGAACCCAAGAGAGAGCATGTATTGGCGAGCATCCTTGGCGGGGCCGAAGTAGACTTCACGACCTTCGTCGATGAGCAAGACCTTATCGAATTGATCATAGATACCCTCGCCGGCTTGGTAGAGCGAGACGAACGTAGTAAGCTTGAAGATGTCGGTCATGATGCGTAGGGACTTGGCGTAGTCGAGAGCGGTAGAGGCATCCAGACCGCGAGTAGAGTTGTCCCAAGAAAGAACACAGGCACGAGTCGACTAAAACCGGAGATAGGGTTAGCACATATTCACATATCTAAGTAGGGCGACGTACCATCATTTCAGCAATAGAGACACGTTTTCGTTCTCCTCCAGACACTCCACGCAAGAACTCGTTACCAACAACAGTATCGCGGGTGTGGGTGATGTTAAGCATAGACAGAAGCATGTTGAGGATCTCGTCGTTGAGTTCGGCACGAGTCTGTTCAGGTAGGAGACGTCCAGGGGACTTGAGCGACAGAGCAAACTGCAAGGTCTGGGCGACGGTAAGAATCGGATAGTGAATATCGTCTGGGATAGACTACATTAGCATGGACCTAAGACCTTGAACAATGACTAGACTCGCCTTCCATATTATATGCCGCCTCGCCCGCAAACCGTTTACCAAACTCCTGAGCCGGAATACCTGCGTACTGGACGTCTCCCTCGACCCTGATGAAGCTACCGCGCTGGTTCGCAATGGTCTTCAAGAAGGACGAGCAGCCGGCGCCTGGTCGTCCTAGGACTAGGACCATCTCGCCAGGACGGACTGCACCGTCGAACGAATGCAAGATCGTCTTCGGGGCCGCAAGCTGCTTCCCGAGGAGAGAGCTTCCTAGGTACCATGGGAGCAGGAAAAACTCCTTGACAGCGTCAGGGAAAGTTCGTACGTCTGGGCGGGGTATCGAAGGTTAGGAAAAGGAATAAACAACCACTAATCATACAAAACCAATCTCGAACAACTCACATATTTTCACGCCGCCAGCTCCTATTACCCTCAGGTTTTGGAATGTAACGCCAACATGTTTGTGAGCGAATCCAGCCTCATCTTGCTTGCCGGAAGTGGAACGGAGATATTCAAGCAGATCGAAAGTCTCCTGCTTCTCGACATCATCGTCTGTCTCGTGACGCCGAGTACTTTGGCGAGTGAGTCGACGAGACATAGCGTTAAACTGAGCCTCAGCGTCGTGAACGTTGACGCCGTGCTTTTCGCCAGGGTGTTTCTCCACTTCGGACATCTCGATAACATCAGAGGGTGCTCGAGAGGCGACAGCAGTCGCTGGATCTGAGCCAGCCGTGTTGGGCCGATGGCGCTCAAAGCCAGAGTCTAGGTAGGACATAGGGGAGGAGGCAAGAGATGTTCGAGTTCATCGTTCTTCCAGCTCAGAGATTAAATACCCGTCCAGAGGTGGCACGTAGTCACAGCTGGTCGGTTATTTCCCAGTGAAAAGTCAAATGGCGCGGGTCGGCAAGTGGTACCGCGCGCCTCGGGCTCTATGACTACTAGACGATTTATCATGAAAGTACTCGGACTGTAGAGCTACGAGGTGACTGGTTCTAAACAGCAACGTCCGAGCATGGATTCTCTAGTGATACTATCATGAATCTGAGAGACATCGACGAGCAGAGGAGCCAAGACAAAGTTTTTCCAATTGGAGTGTTGAGGTCATCATCGTTGACTGTTGACAACCGCGCGGATCGTCGAGCAGCCTTCTTGGCGCTTATTGGACCCTTTCTGAGCCAATCAACGACTTTTGCGAAACTGATTAGATCCTCGGCCGCCGAATCGCGAGCCCCGTCATCCCAGTGCGCGCGAAATGACCAAGCATCCATAAAGTCAATCTGACAGAGTAACAGCGATTATCACGTCCATTACGGCGGCGGCTTAGGCGAATTATGGAACTCCCAAATATTCAACAGGTAAGTTTCCTTGGGCATTACTAACATACAGAATCTGAACTCAAGTCGCAACACCTTGTAGCTCAGTCCTCTGGTTACTCGTATCCTCGGGCAGGTAAGAGCTTGATCTCAGCCCAGGTTGTGTCGGCTGCCATACACGCTTCTTCCGCGCATGTTAGAATCCTGGAAAGTTCACACTACAAGGTAGCTGTTCCTATCAATCCGTAATTGTTTCATATATTTACGAGTTTCTTCATAAGGTACAAACACCTATCTTATCGGCCGCTCCCCGCCGTACATTCTCATCGATACCGGCGAGGGCGATAAACCCGAGTACATCACCCACCTCAAATCCCATCTCGACCAATCCCCCGCATCCCAATCCGAAACTTGTCCAATCGGCGACATAATCCTTACACACAAACATTTTGACCATCACGGAGGGCTACCGGACGTGCTGACCCATTTACTAGCAAGGCAAAGAGGTGCCGCATGGTCGCCGCCTCGCGTCCACATCCACCCACTTCCTCGCGGCACAACTGATCCCTCGCTAACTCGGACCATCTCCCAGCTTCAAGAAGGATCCTACACCCATCATACAGTCTCCCATTTCTTCCCCCTAGCCGACGGCACCAAACTGCGTACTAAAGACGAGTCGGCCGAACTCGAGGTACTTCATACGCCCGGTCATACGGCAGACTCGGTTTGTCTTGTCCTGCGCTCGCTGTCTTCCTCGTCTACTCCGGTTCCCGAGGGTTTGTTTACGGCGGACACGGTTCTAGGCGCGGGGACTGGCGTCTTCGAGGATCTTACGACTTATATCCCTAGTCTGCGCCGTCTTGTCGACCTTCCGAATTTCTGGCCAGCCCCAATCTACCCAGGTCACGGTCCAGTCGTCTCAGCCGAGTCTGCAAAGTCCTACATCGAGACATACATCTCGCATCGCGAGGCGCGGGAGAAGCAGATTATTGACATACTACAGAAGGAAGGAGGACGGCTGAGCGTGCGTGTGATCGTAAAGTCGTTGTATGCTGAGTATCCCGAGTCGCTGTGGGCTGCTGCGGCGCATGGGGTTGGGCTGCACTTGAAGAAGCTTGAGGCAGAGGGAAGAGTCAAGAGTGTGGGTGGTGATGTGAGCGGTTCGGGCGGTTCGTCAGTACCAGGGGAAAGGCTAGAGGTGGTGGGGGCAGCCGGGATGGACATTGAGTGGGAGTTGGTAGACTCTGGTAAAGGTGGTGACAACAAATGATAGCGGACTAGTCTAAAAATAATGAAAACCAGCTAATGAAAGTAAAGTACCCGCTGTTTAATACATTCGACGCGAATGCCCACAGTCCACCGAGCATGGACCGTTGTAATCACCACAAATCATCCACCGCGCGGAAACGGGATGAGGCGTGCACTTAATCTCTGAAGATTCACTTATGCAGAACCCAGTCTCTCGGCGACCGAGTAGCAAGGCTTCTAAAAGTAACCGAAGGGATATGATACTGGCTCAAGGCCGGAATCTACACGAATAAGATAGGCAACTCATTAAGTCAGCTGATATAGGTAGATTATTGATGGACTATTTTCAGTTTTTGGGGGTGGAAGACGCATATAAGTTCGCCGGTCTGAAATGAGTTTCGCGGATGGCGATAGACTAGCAATACGTATTGTGCATACATAGCTCGCGCATGTTCTTGTATCTAGTAGTAAATCAGCGATATAAATATGTTCTAATACTCTTTAGCGTACATATACGTACCGCCAAGTCTACAAGGATGTACTATGATTACGAATTTAAGACAGATTTTACGCTGTTGCAGAGTTCGTATCAATCGATTGGTCTTAATTACCGCATACCTGTATTCTTTGAGCCTTGCTCGCGCCACTTTAATCCCATTCATATTTAGAACAATCATCGCAACTCACAAGTGGAATATATGCGTGGTTGTTTGTCCTGGTTAGCATATCCGCCCATCCGGGCTGTGCGCCTCGCTGGCCGCGCTCGGCGCTCATCCTCTCTTCCTTCTCTACCACTCGGCGTCGCCCCTTGGCTCCAACGTCCCTCACACTTTTCAATATCAATATCTCCAACCTCCTCTGTCGGCTCGCATAATGCCAACTCGCACCACTCCTACAAACGCCAATATCGCTCAAGAGTCTCAGCTGCATACAATCCGTAATGCCACGACGCTCATAGCTCGCTTAGCGGCAAACGCAGTGGTCGCTCCGGGCATACAAGAATCTACTCGAACCATTCGTAGTCTTGTTTCGGATCTCAAAGTAAGAACGCCTCTATGTCATATGCTGGCGTAGACAGGTAACACGAGTCTGACACAGCCTGCTGTACTCCAGGCCCCGAAAGCAAATGATGCTGCCATTCAGCAAGCGCTTGCACGGGCAGAAAAAATCCGGGAGGCCGTGATATATATCGGAGAGACGACAGACGGGTCGAGTGCTATGGATATCAACTCGCCTGTCACCCAGTTCAAGTGGCAGTTGCAGAAGGTATACGAGTGAGTACCTGAACCTACTAACGTTTCATTATCTTATTGCCCATCGTGATCGTTTGCGCTCAGCTTCTTGGGCACATGGGAGGAGAGGCTTGAAACACTACTACGTCAATCATTCCTGGCAAAGTTTGCAAACCAAGACAAAATCGGCCAACAGCTGGTAGAGTACAATCAAGAATTGACTGATCACCTAAGCCAGCTTCAGACCAATTCGTAGTCTAACGTCCCGCTTTTTCTCTCGTCCGTAGTTTACCTCCGTACCAGGCCTATGTTGCCTTTCTATACGTGCTTTGACTCCGCTCATGTAACGTGTCTCCTAATGGAACGAATGTATTCAAAAAAAAAAAAAAAAAGCCAGCTTCAGGTGAGTACCTCAAATATCTAAGGCAACTCGCGCAACACTAACCATGCTCTACCCTCCGTGTTAGCTAAAGGGCCTGGCACTAGCTAGCCACATTGCTGTACAATCTCGAGCAGACGATACGTACAACGTTCGCCTCCGAAATGTGGACCGGCAAAAGCTGAGCGACGAAGGTAAACCTGCTGAGAGCGCCGTGTTTGTAAGGCTGATTGAACACGATCAAACTTCCACACAAGTCTGTATTGTATTAGAAAATCACCACGCTTTTTTTTTTAAACCCCTGATCTAGTGGTTTGCACGCCAGGCCTCAATACAAATTGGGGACTGGCAACCACACAGGAAACGGAAGTTGCCGGTGTCCACGGTTGTGGAGCACGAAATCATGAAATACACAGCCACTTACCAAAAATGGACGTGCATACATGGTAGGGAACTATGTGGGCCTACTGGATGGTTTCTGTACCTAGTTCACTAATGCAATATACCTTCCCGCGAGTATTTATATGAACAATTTGTCCATTCCAGAATTCGACTTCACAACTTAAAACGTCCCAAGAACAGTCTAAACAAGCTGAATAGGCCTCTGATCTCAAATGTTTAATGGACATTTCCTTCGGCATAGTATTAAAATGCTATCGGAATGCACTCTGGTCTTATCGCATGCACCGGTCGGCTGTGGAGGAACAATCAGGACCCAACAGATGTTCTGCCCAAAAAGGAAAGCAGAGGATCAATACCCGGTGATGTCATCGATCTGGCAAAACCTTCCACGCCTTTGGCCAAGATGCTTCGTGAAGAACTACTAATTCTGACCTGAAATAGAAAGGGCGAGCGGGCTGAGCTAGACTGTGCACTAGACGACTTGAGAACTATTAGGGTTTGCGCTTTTTTGAGGCTGAAGGATCAAGCAAGCTCCTGAAAGAGGAAATTATTTACGGCAGCTCAAAGGCCCTTGCTTTTCATAATATCTTGACTTCTGTACAGCAATAGGTGGAGCTGTGTACCGTAGCCTGCGGAGGTACACAGGTAATACTGAGCTAGGGAAACGCCGGCGCGGCGCCGGCGGGTCACGTGGCACGCGCCGCGACGCGTCAACTCGCGCTTCGCCACGATACTCTCGTGGCAGCGCCCGGTGTCGCGCGTCGCTTTTTCAGACCACCCGCCATCCCCTCCTTAGCACGCCAAAGCAGTCTGCTTGGTTGGTCCCGCCCGACCCGCGAGTCGTACTCGCGCTTCGGGATCCGGCCATGCTCGCGCCCGCCGCCTTTGGCGGCGCGGGCATCTCCCACATTTGCCGGCAACTAAGCCGGCTGCTGGGCGTGCCACGCTACATATTCAAATACGTATAGAGCGGCCGAGCAACGCGCCCGGCCCCTAGCTCAGTTGTAATATTAGTGGCATTGATTGAGAATGTGAATTTGGCAATTTACCATTAAATATAAATATGTTCGTGCATCACGAAACCTGCAGGCAGAAGCAAGGTCCAAGCGGCCCGGGGCTCGGGCCACTTTTTGATTCCTAGTGACTGAATCCTCTAATCTAATGCGCGTACCAACCTCAGAGTCTTTGAACTCGTTCTAGGGAACGTACGAGAGAAGATTACAAAGCCACGCGATAGTACTAGGCTACACGGCGAATTTATGTCACTACCGACTCTCCTTGGTGACTAACCACAAAGGTTTTTTCTTTTTCCTCTTTTTTCACTCCAACCCTCCTAGAGAGTCCCCTACCCTGTAAAGCGCCAACATAATAGCATGCCACACCATTTTAATAGCTCTCCTTTCAGATGAGAAAATAAGAAGACAAGACAGTTTTAACTGCATTAGGCCGAATTATACACTACGTAGAATGAGATGAATTCACATAAGTACAGAACGAACGCGCATATAACCCCCGAACTAAATTAGACCGAACCGAGACTTCATCCCAAAACTTCACCGCTGGCTAACGCCTGTTTCCAGCGCCGGGTACGTCGTATGACTTCTCCCAGTCGGTCGCCTCCTGACCATTCGTCTCGGAATCGAAAATCCAGTGATTCGATTACTTGTCAAATGATCGGAGCTGTTACTTGGAGCCAACCCCTGTTTTGAAACCTGGGATGATCGGCAGTTAGGGTCTAAGACCCGTCGGACATGTGCTTGCCGCAGGATAGACGGAGAAGCCGGTCGGTAGCAGGACCGACTGACAGTCAGTAGACGGAGGAGTCGTCAATTCTGGAGATGGGTCTCAGCCAAGTATCTGTAGACTAGGTACATATCTATCTTTATACGGAGAAAGACGCGTACTTACCTGGCCATTAGACTAAACTATTCTCATCGGGATAACGTCCATTGCGTCCGTTGATATGCGGTATCTGTTTCACCCAGATCCTCTACCTAGTTCCCCTAGGCAATAAAACTTTTTGTCCAAGCTCAGGCTGGAGCTCGGGCATCCGCGCGAAGTCCCCCATACTACCCCACCTTTCTCTGCTTCCTCCTCTGGACAAGTATTGAACACCGCTCCCCTGGCGCGACTCAATAGAGCGTGTCTTTCGTGTTGTATCCGAGATTGAGTACGAGCTCAAGAGTCGTTGCTTTGCCGAGCATGCCGCGCATCTTTAGCAAATGGTGTCTCCCGGCCTTTTGACCTTCCAGTGGCAGAAAGACTGGGGGTGTCAGGAACAGCGTTAGAGCTAGGTGTGATATAACCCGAGAGATTGTGCCGTCTGCGAGAAAGTGGAAGTCGGTTGGTGCGATATATGAAGACGAGGTCGAGTAAGTCGCATCCGATCCAAATCACATTTTCGAGCGTAGTCTATCTCCAGGTAGCAGCTTGAGAGCTCTGGGCAGGCAAAGGTAAACTGAGGGAAACACTTGTCGAGTACATGCTAGCGAACGTTTGGTAAAGCTCGGACCGCTCGTTACATCGACTCACTTAGGTTATATAACAGATTCATGACCAGGTATGCTTCCACTCTCGATTTCTTTGCACTCGTTTGATTGTTAAAATGAACCGCTGAGAAGTATCCATTCCGGTTGCTTGGAACTAGTGACAGTCGAACCGTATATATCCACTTCGTCTCTTGTGAACGCCATCTCGAATCAGTTGACCAGTTGAAGGCAGCACGGATAGGCTCAGAGGTTTTTAGGATTAGCGAAGCGGGAGGGGTGGACGGCAGCAACAGTTCGTGGTAGGTAGAACGAGGCGGGTAGACGCGCCAGCATCGGAGGAGACACTTTGGACGCACAGAGCAGCGTTGAGTGAGCAGGCCAGCCTCCACATACAGTATCGACAGGACAACAATTACATCTGACCGAGTCGACGTCGTGCCTTTTCTTTGGACAGGTTTCGAGGTTTTGGACTGCAGAGGTAAAGCCGATGGAAGCTGACGCGAACGCCGGTCGACCAGCACTGCATATCCCAGAACGACGAAGAGTCTATTTCGATTGCACCGCAAGACCGTGGGGTTCCCCGTTAGCATTGCGAGCTGAGCATCCAAGTCCCTTCGCCCGCACGAGTCTCCATCGTCGTTGATCATCGCTGTGTGGGTCTCTTACATAAGCAAGCGTGATTGGGCGCTTGTTCGTGCTGGACCTCTATCGAACAACGACGCAGCTGATCTTGCAGGCTGGCTAGGACTTCAGCCGCCAAACGGCACCTCTTTCCACTCGGGTACACGGAAATACAAGGGCTTGTGAGCGAAGCTATACACTACGTATCAACCTCGTTGCTATACAGCGAACTGCGACGGTGGTATTTTGGGCTGGTCCCAAGGGCCTTATACACTCCAGCAACACCCAAGTCATTCTTGGCGGGCGATTGAGCTCTAGGATTCAGCAAATTTTTAGGCGGGATAACTGGCTTTTCACGCCTCAGGAACAGTATTCTGCTTGGTAGCTTGTGAGCGCGATGTGTCTGAGCCTTGCCAGCCACGATCACTAGATTCCATCAAGCTCGTTCCGGAAGCCTTCATGTTCTGTCTGATACTTTGACCTTCATAGACTATAGTGCGTATATGCGTGGCCGTTTTTCTAATCGATATCGTCTTGCTCGTCGATGCTGTGCACCTCGTGCTACGCTGGGCGCTCACAGTTTTCTCCCCCTTTCCTACCACCCAATACTACCCCTTCGCCTCAGCAGCTCCTGCACTGTCTATATCGCCGTCGTACTCAACTTCTTCGCCGATTCCGCAATGCCTGTCCTTGCCAATGCCGTTCCCGACGCCGAGAACCCTCAAGAGCCTCGTCGACGCACCTTCCGCAACGCAGCTAGGCTCGCAACTCGCTTAGTGGCGAAGGTTGTCATCGCTCCTGGTCTGCAAGACTCTACTCAAACTGTGCGCAGCCTTATTGACGATCTGAAGGTACGTATTTTAGCTCCAATCTATGAGCTTCGGTGGTTGATGAGGATCTGACATGGCAGCCTACTATACTTCAGGCTCCGAAAGCGAACGATGCAGCCATTAGAGAGGTGCTGGCGCAAGCGGAAGAGATATATAGAGAGATCGCAAACGTGGGGGAGGCGACGAGTCAACTAGATCTTGTGGACATGGACTCTCCCGCAACCCATTTTCAATTGCAGCTACAAGAGCTAAGCGAGTGAGTAATTGAGCGCATAATTTCTGTCATTTCCGTATTTTTAATGAATGGATCGGCACGTAGCTTCTTGCAAAGCTGGGAGAAAAAGTTTAAAACACTACAGCGCAAGTCGTATCTGGCAAAGCTCGCAAACCAAGACGAGACGAGCCAGCAGCTGGTGGAGTATAACCGGAAGCTGAATAACCACTTGGGTCGACTTGATGTGAGTGTTTGGATTATACATAACGGGTTTCATAGCACTTTCAACTCATTCTGTACGCTCTAGCTGAAAAGCGTGGCGCTTGCTGGCTTTATTGCTATAAAGTCACAGAAAAACAATATTTGCGGTGCTCGCTTTACTCAATTAAGCCAGCACGAGTCCACCTCTCAACCTAGACTGACTGAGAGTGCTATGTTTATGAGGTTGATTGATGAGCGTAATCAAACTCCTGTATATCTCTTTTGTGTAGTATTTGAAAATCACCACACTATTTTTTTTTTTACCTTGATTCTTGAAATTCGCCCTCATCCCAAATCAGGTATGTATACCGTATGACCCCGGGAAGCCGGCCACCCCCTAGTAACCGGCCACCCTGGATGGCATGCTGAACAACTATCTACTGTATATATAAGCAGATAGAAACCATTACATACCTATAGCCTGCGTGTGTGCAAAAAATCCGAGGATTTGGCCTCGGATTGCGGTTATCATCACTTGTACAAGTTTGGGGGTTTCAGCTGTGAATTTGCAATTTCCCAGAACCAGGCCGTGTCCCAAAGACGTCGCTGCGGGTCGAAGAAACAACGGTTTTGGCTCATTATTTTTGCGTATATGTCGTGATTAGGCCTACTAAATGTACCTAACAATTACCTCAGGCTGCTTGCCCAGTTCTTAGGGGAAATATCGGGTGGCCGACTTCCCAGGATATGCCTCATTTTAGCCTCATTTTTGAACTGACAAGATCTTGCTCGGCAATGCAGCTACTGATGTGATTTCTTTTGCAAGAGATTCTCGAGGCTCCAAAGTACCACTGAACACGCATTTAGGCCGTCATTGTACGTTTATGTGTCGTTATGATTGACCGGCCAAAATGTGGCCGGCTTCCCGGGGTGGTACGGTATATGCGTAGAGGAAGAAGGAGAGGGGGTGCGCACCTGGTCGATAGGCTCATGTATCATATCCGAAACGATACCCTTCACATCCTTCACAGTCATATACTGTACATCATCCAAATCTTCTACCTAGTCTCCACCTCGTCCGTTAAACGGATGCCGAATCACGACCCGTATAAAATTTTATCGAAGCTGAAAGCAGGCATCCGCCCACGATCGCCCTCGCCCTGAACGTTCCCTTTCTGCTTGACCAATGTTCGGTATCACTCCTGCCAGATGAAGCACAATCAAACGTATTTTTTGGATCATATCGAGGTCAAACAGGAGCTCGGGGATCTTTGCTATGCCGAGGGTGCTGTGTGTCTGTAGCAGGCGGTGTATCTCGATCTTTTGGTCTTCCTTGGGGAGGGAGGTGGATGGTGGGATGAATGCTGCTAGTGTTGGATATGCGTAAGGTATTAGGGGTAGAGCTGTGCGCGAGGGAGAGGGGAGTTGGTCTAAGTAGTACAATGAGATAGCTGTTGTAGAGTGCGTTGCGTCTGATTTGGCCTGGGTGCGCGTTTCTGTGTCTGACGCTATTCCCAGTTCATTTGACAAATAGCGTAACACAGTCATCAAGATTCACAAAAAATCATTGAGTACATGTTTTCGTAACTTTCACCGCGGAGACTTACCCGCGTCGCTATACGGACCCGTGACCCTATATCCCTTCGCTCTCAGCCTTTCAACCCTCCTACGGCTCTTCGGCGACAGTGGTGGGGAGTAAGCTCGTTCTTACTCTCGTTCTCTCATCCGCTTGTAGTACTCAGAGAGAGTTGGACAGGCTCAAGTCATCGTCTATGAGCTCTATCTCCGAGGGATCGACTATCTAGCGACGGTGGGGATAGTGGCAAGGGTATGGGGCCAGAGCATAATGGTCCTAGACGGCCATGGTGGGTTTGAGGCATGTAAGGCGGGGTAGAATACAGTCAACCATCTGGAGGAGGGACACCCGGGGTGTGCGAACCGATACGGGAGAGGTAGAACCGCTTGCGTAGGGTGGAGAGATAAATGTCAATTGTAGATAGGTGCGATCCATGTTTTACCGTGCCCCTGAGGTTTGGGTGCCGAAGGCCGGGATAGAGAGATGATAAGCTCAGGCGGAGGGCGAACACGGGTAAGGCTAATGATTCATCTCACCAGGAGCATCAAGGAAGGAAGGACAGATGCGGATATGTGGGCTAAGACGGAACGGACCGAATCGTTTGCGTAGAGCTGCGAGCCGAGACGAGGCGAACAGAGTCACTCGCGTATAACAGTGCAGAAGGATCTCAAATACAGAGTGGTTTGGCTAAGTAATGAGCTCTTGTGCTTTCGGTGGCAGATTAGGTAGAGGAAAATCATCAGACCCGAACGGAGGACACGAACGTGGACACGGTTTGTGGTTCGTTCCACTTAGGACGACAAGCAATCTGTCTTAATTATGCTGAGAGTTGGATGAGCCGCTGTTGGTTACCCGTCTCGGTTCTTCAGTCGTGTGCGGTCGTCGTCGACCATTGTTTGGCCGCGAGCTGGTTACATAAGCCATACGGGATGCTTGGCGCTTGTTTACATCTTCTGATCGACTCTCAACAACGTTTCTAGAGCCAGTCAAATCGCCAATGATCGAAACGCGTTCCACGATGCTCAGTCACAAGGGAGCTCAACTATCTGCAAACTGAATTAAACAGCCCACTAGTAACATCATCGTATGAATTGCAATACCTACAGCTTAAACCCGAGTCCCGAAGTTCCAAAACACTGCACCAGAATGTACTGTGTGTTGTTCACGACAGATGGCCAGCTCATGGACTAGAGGATACACTTCGAGCAGAGTACCAGCCTCCTTGTGCCGTTGAACTTGAACTTTTGCTGATGATTGGCGAACGCGATACATCTAAGCTTTCCCGACCGCCTCTGCTTCGTCTAGCGTCATTGTCTTTGTGGTGGCTAGTTCTAGTCTGCTAAGAGGCTGCAATGTGTATACGCGTGACAGCTTCTCTCTCAGCGAAGCATATCCAGCTCTTCGATGCTGTGCGCCTCGTGCTGGCTGCGCTCGGCGCTCAGTCTCTCTTTCCCCTTTCCCACCACCATTGACTGCCCCTCTACTCTAGTTGCTCAACGCTTGTTGTACCACCAATATAAACGATACCTTGCGGATTTGCACTATGCAAGCACCCATTGCCAACATTCGAGGGCGCCGTTGGCGTACGTTCCGCGATACGACAAAGCTCCTAGGTCGTTCGGTGGCAAAGCTCGTTGCCATCCCCGGAGTGCAAGACTCTACTCGAACTATGCGTGGTGTTGTTGCGGACCTGAAGGTCAGTATTTTTTTTCGCACTCCGTTTGCTAAGGTAGTTGACGCGGATCTAACCAGCCAACTATCTTGCAGGCTCCGAAAGCAAACGATGCAGCCATTCGACAGGCGCTGGAGCGAGCAGAGAAAATTCGGAAGGTCGTGATGCATGTTAGAGAGACGGCAGACGAGCCAAGCACCGTGGACGAAGATTCGTTCACCGCCCAGTACCGGTGCCAGCTGCAAGAGCTGTACGAGTGAGTAACTACGAGCTTGGCACTTGGTTCTCTTAGCACTCGTCCTAACTGTTCGTCAATCAGCTTCTTGAAGATCTGGGAGACAAAGCTGGAAGCACTGCTGCGCCGATCATACTTGGCAAAGGTCGCGAGTCAGGACGAAATCAGTCAACAGTTGTCAGAGTATAGTCAAGAACTAACTAACCACTTGAGTCAGCTTCAGGTGAGATTTTGGACTATCGAGAGTTTGCGTAACACCAAACATAATGACTCTTTGTGTCAGCTGGAAGGCATTGCACTCTCCGGCTATGGCTCCGTAAAACTGCGAACAGACAACACGTGTAACGCTTGTCTCACGAAGGCGCCTCAGCAGCAGCCAAGCGCTGCGGGTAAACCAGCCCAGAATGCCGTGTTTTTAAGACTAGTTAAACTCGATCAAACTTCCGTACAAGTCTATATTGTATTTGAAAATCACCACGCTTATTTTTTTTTAAACCCTGATTTTCTGAATTAGGGATCCATCAGTAGGGTTCAGTTAGAAAGTCACAATGACTTTCAAACACGTTTCTAACTCAAGTTAATCAAATTGGGTGTTTTTAACGCGTGTTATTAACATAGATTATATGCATTATGTAAACATATAAGTGAGCAAAAAGCGACAATGACTGTGGTCTAATATGAGTTCAAATCAACCTGGCTTGTATCTTTCTTGACCGAAGAGCTTGTACCAGCACCGTTAGAGGTAGAAGCACTACGAGCAGGGCCAGAAGAATCTAAGAGCTGCGCACGATCGGCAAGGAGGTCTTGAAGCACTCGGCTCGAAAGATTCACCCCAAGCACACTTTCCACAGTGGAATCGCAACCTGTTAGATCAGGTAGATCGTCTGCCCCTTCGTCGCCGCTATCAGAGCCAGCATCACTATCATCTACAGCTGGACCTTTTGGGTTCGACTCCCCATTCTCCATATCCTCCGATGTCCAGCCTTTCGGCAAGTCGCCTGTGTAAGAGCGCTCGGCGCGATTCGTACCAGCAGTTGGGGAAACGTTTTGCTTAAGTAAAGTACTCGAAAGATCACAGAACTTGAGGACTGGGCGTATGACCTTTGAACGTGCAAGTCTTGATATAAGCGCACCGAAGATTTGCTTAAATTAACTTAATACACACCGGCTTTTTTGCTACTCGTTTTCGGAGCAGCTCCTGGCGTATTCTGGTCATGTGGACCAGCGTTGAGACCTTCTGCCTTGAGCGATCATTTGAGTTTAATTTTGTAAAATTAGATACGGTACGCTCTTCAGCCATGGAGTTCGGAACAACAGAAAACAACTTCATGGCAATAGGCTAGGTTGGAAAGCGTCAGTGTGAGTGCCATAAGAATAGCTAAGATGCTTGACTCACAGCCAACAAGTTAGCACTGGGATGGTTTTCCTTCTCGGTCCAGAATGTGAGTGGGTGGAAATTAGCTGGGAGAGGGGATGGCAAAATGAAAGGATAGTCGCCACGCGCATAAGCGCCAAACTGAGACTTGAAGGCCTGGACAAGCTGGTTTACTCCATTCGCATCATCAGAGAAGTCTTTAGCCGCTACAATTGTCCCAGCTGTGAGCTCACGACAAAAAGTCTGCTTAAGGAACAATCCCATTCGAGGGAAACAGGGGAAGAGGCGTGTGAGCTCTGCTTCCTCGGGCGAGGCCATGCTCATCTGGGGTCGGATAAAAATCACTCCAGCTTGTAAAGGATTCAAATGGTTTTGTTGCAGAATATCTGAGTTCCGGTACTCTATATGCGTGCAGCTATTGCATAAGCGAACCATAGATGGCCAAATTTGAGACAGAGTGACTTACGAGGGTTGAGGAAGAAGGTAGAAACATAGGCCTCCTGACCCGTAGCCAAAACCATACTGTGATACCGAGCGTTGGCGATGTTTTCAATTGATCGCATCACACCACTGGGTAGACCAAGCTCAGTGTCGTTATTATCAGCAAGCTGTCGGAGCGACGCCATCAAGCCAAGAGTGAACAGGAATACATCGCCAAGGTTGGAATGCCCAGACTCCAAACACTTGATCGCACGAGCAAATGGCTTTGTCACTACTGCAAGTTCGTGCACCTCAACCTTAAACTTGGCATACGTTACAATATTCCGCATGAAGTATAGCTTGTGATCCTTAGTATATGCACGTTAGAGGCTGCCTGTTGGTATTTGCATGATTCATAACTCACCTTCTTCACATCTATTACACCATTCTGAACAATTCCTTCAACCGCAGGTAAATTAATCTCAACGCTGTTAGATGCATAATGCCACCCTCCAAACCGTGTCTTGCCTGGTTTCTGAAGCGCCTGTGTAATCCCTTTCTTGGTTTGAGCCCCATTCAAGTGGGCAGAACCATATGGTGAGCGAGAAAAGTAGCCCCAGACTTTCTGCATATTCTGTTTACTCTGAGACAAAATTGTGAACGTGAGGCGTTGGAAAGGTAATGACATGGTATTCTACCTACCTCAGAGAAGTATTCCAATCGACAAATATCTTTGACCCCATTATGCAGCGTATGGCATGGGTCAGGAAGTACCAATATAGTTGGATATTTGTCTTGAATCATTTCTCGAGCTACTCGAGCATTTGCTGCACTATCACAGGTCACTCCTGAAAAAGCAAGCGGCCCAATCTCAACAAGTACCTAGCATATCATCAGTATATGCGCGCATACAAGGTGAAGCACAAACCTTCTCAACCTCCTTAAAGTAGAATAGGCCAGTGTGAGACACTCCCGAGGCTTCAGGGGCCTCCATAAGATATGGAATGCGAGTGTCGGGAGTCGTAACGTGTATGGTAGTAAAGCTGTGAGGTCGCCTAGTACTCCCGCCATCGAAAGAAATCGTCAAATTTTTGCAGTTCCGTAGCTCCTGGACTGAAAGTCGCCTTAATCGAGCCGATTCCATCGGTATCTGGCAGCTAGCTACATATCCACTGGACTTGGGCTCGAGATTTGAGTTTGCTTCAGCAATCATGGCGTGAAACTCTGGGAGATCGAGCTTGAAAGGGGCAAGTTGGGCCGCAGAAACGAAATTGAGAACCGCAAGATCGAATCGCATCTGCTTAGCCTTACGGCCCTCTGAAACGGCAAGAGAAGTGACAGACGGCTGAGACTGGGAACCGGCTGACTGAGTAGCTGAGCGCTTCTGGGCCTTCGCAGCGTCAAGCTTTGCGACCTTATTCCCAGGAGCGAGTGTCGCACATTCATCTGCAACGCGCTCACGTAGTTTCTCGTCAATAAAGCAGCACTCCTGGACTGAATGAGCAAATAACCGTTGGGGCTGCCGGCTAGCCCAAGATTGCTTACAGCCGTCAGCCGAACAGCGCCATCGACGATTGCCAGTCTCGATGCTCTTGCATGCAATAACGATTTTGTCAACAATAGGATACCCTTTTCGCCCAGTTTCGTACACTTTTTCTTCGGCAATGTCTTCTAGGTCGTCAAAGTTCCAGTTAACCTGCGATGGACAGAGTTCTGTGTAAGCATATGCGATGGATATATCATGTACACATACCGATTGCGCTGTTTTTGCGATATTTGCTGCACGTTTATTCGCCTTCTCCACCGTTTCAGTCTTCTTACGTTTTCTTTGGACTTTCTCCTCGTTGTCCTCTTGCTGCCACTCGTTGGAGCATTTCTGTGCAGCTGAGGGCTTTGCGGTTCGCTTAGCCTATTGTAGTAAGATGTTATGGTTGAGTACAGAGATACCCAGATTGTATGCTACTCACCGGAGTTGCAGCACTCGCAGCATGTTCCGCAGCGTTGATGAGATTGTCAAGCCATTTTGCAATTACGGCGTGCTCAGTGAATTCACCAGTAAGATACTTAGTGAAGAGAGGAACAATCGATTTGATACCGGGGCCTCGCTCAACAAGCAAGATTCGATCACCGTTTCGAAGGCCAAAGACATGTTCTAAGTGAGCGTTAAGCACGCTACACTCAGCGCCGTAGTCTTCGAGCTTCTCGGGATCGGGATGCCAGTCATCAAAACCATAAACAGACGATCCAGACGGCAGCGAGGTTGGTAACGAAGTGAGAGCGCTGCTCAAACGCTTAAGGCGGGAAGTGTAAGATGATTGCGAGCTCATGTCGATCTGGTATGTATTACAACAATAAATCTTCATCGCATTTTATAGCCTGCTCATATCTTGCTGGTCTGTGCTCCCTAGACGGTCGCATACAACGTATTACTAGCCTAAGGCACCGTACGTGGTTGAGCCAAGGCTCTGAAACCGCTCAGACAACTGATCGCCACCTATATGACGAATTATCCATTTTGTACCTTACACTTACTCCTCGCGTACCTTGTCTGTGCCTTGCGCATCACTGTGGCTCCGGCAATAGGTTCATCTACCCCAGATATACCTTACCGAGGTGTTTCAAACAGGTAAATTTTGGCGATAATTTTCCGAAGGGTTATTAACGTGTTTTTAACTTGTTGTTTCTAACTCAAGTTACAAACAAATAGATTATAACTAAACCCGCTGAGCGGGGAGCTCGGAGAACTTTGAGTGCAGACGCAAACATGTTCGTTGGATCCATACTGACACGTATTTATGGGCGATTAGAGCAAGTTGTGATGTCGCTGTTGTCGTTCGGGTTTGGAGATCCCGAACCGGCAAATCCGGAATCCAGACACCGACAGCATGACCCTGAATCTGGAATGTTTGTACATAAAATCAAAGCAAATTGATTAGCGCCATGACCCAGATAAAGAGTAAACACAAACAAAAAGACAAACAAAAAGCGAGCGGCGCACGTTCGCTCTGAACAAAATAGAAAAACCGCTAGAAAATTCTAGCAGTTTGCTGACTGAGAGAAAATTATTAGCCCACATGGACTCAAGTTTAAGCGAGGCACGCATATACGCTACCGAGCAAATACAGGCGTGCACCAGAAGGTGCGCACTCGCTTGCGCAACGATGCACGGTGGATTTCGGATAGGAAACTAGTATAAAAAACTCACTCTTTCTTTATTACTCGATGTACTTAGTTTTTGCACTCGATTTACGATTGTTAAAGCTGGTCTACGCGCAGGTTGTAACTGCGTCTTACTCATTTACTATTGTTTGCTCGTGTTTTACTAGGTGCGTTGCTGGGATTACTATTACTAACTACATATCTGTGCCGTTACATTATAGGGACCTTGCAGAATCAGACGTTTCTCTCGGCGCTTAAACCTAATCAAACGGAGGCGCAGTCTCCGAGACCGGGACAAGGAAACTGTTTGAGACGTAGCGCCCATGGCCTATCGTAAAGGTCGGCGATGGTGTAATGGAGGAAATGGGAAGACTTCGTTCGGTGCTTATCGTCAACCTAAGGTCCCGAAGTGTAAGCACGGTGGCTAGGTGGCTATTCCGATAACCACTTTGAGGATTGGTGACCCATATGTAGGTAGTAAATTGGCTTCCATGTATGCCATGCGATGAAATCGCCGAAGATAGAACACAATCGTGTGGGCCGCAAACGATTCAAAGGCATTAATTATGCGATACGCGATTCGGTCGCCTCGCATATCTGGTCATATAACCCGAAATGTAAACCATGGACATTTACGCATACATCATATATATCGATCGACTAGACACCATGCTCACCGTCCCAGATGTATATATGGAACCCACCGCGCAAACTCATCCACTCCAACCTTCTCCCGTAGCTCCTTAACCGCGTTGTGCAGTCCCACTGCTGCCTTTCGACTGTCGGGCACACCATTCTCCAGCAGGCACTCGTAGAACTTCCCAGCGACCAGCGGCGCATCCTTGTCATGGATTGACCACATCGTCGCAATCACCGTTGGGTACCCAGCCGTGAGCAGGCCTGCCGCCAAATGCACCGACTCGTCCGGTAGTGCAGAATCCCCAGCGGCGGTTTGACATGCAGATAAAAACGCAAGCTGAGCGTTCTTGAGCGGAGTACGAGCGATGGTAGCGAGGTCCAAGTCTTCGTCGTATAGATGAAGTGCACTATTCAACGGATCAAGCGAGTTCTGAGATCCGTGACACGCAAAGTGTACCCAGCTATGATCTCCCATTGCCTGGAGCACAGAGTCTTTTCGAGCATATTCCTCGCCTAGTCGAGTAAATTTCAGGCCACCTGCATGCGTCTCCACCTGATCTAGCTCAGCCTTTGTGCCAGGGAGAGGGGTGAGGCCACGAATTGAAGAACTGTGACCAACAGCAAGGGTACCAGAGAAGGAATCTGGAGGCGACGCGTATTGCCCTAACAAGCTGATAGTCGGGATATACGACGAGACTGCGAGATTTGATAGTATAGTGCCAGTATCGTTGTAATCTCCGGCGGCGTGGAGCGGAAGGAATGAGAGGGCTCCGGTTGTGCACCAGGTAATGTGCGGAAGGACGCCAGGTACTGGAGTCCACTGAAGGCGAAGCAACGTCAATAACGGCCATGATATGTCATATGAATTCACTAGACGTACGGTGATGCGAAGATGATCCAGAACAGGTTTGACAACATCGTGCCACAGCATTGCTAATATCTTCTTAAAGCTTGGCTTTTGCGCTGTATCACCTTTTTTGACACCACGACGGATACCTACCGAGCGAAGGCAGGACATCAGCTCATCCCGTGCTTCATCGGCTTTCCGAGCGGAGAAACCGGTGAGAGGAACATTTGTAATAGCCTCGGTCCCCGCTTGCATTATCAGCGCGTCGCATCGCGTGACATCTACGTTCACCATCACAACCACTCCGTCCTGAACAAAAGCTGCCAGTTTGGAGCATTTTAGTGGACTCAAGAACTCCGATAGCCCGGGCAGCTGTCGGGCAAGTTCTAGAAGCTCTTCTCTTCGCTCAACCAATCTACGGTGCCTCTGTTCACTCTCGTGTGACGAAGTTCCATCTTGATTAAACGTGGTCTTGATTGGTTGAAACGACGAGGCTGATTCAATCTCTTGTGAGACCCATCTCAACTCCTCAGCCAACGTTGGATCAGCCGAATACAGCTTGTCAATCGGCGTGCGTAAATTGAGCATTTGTCCCCACACAATAGAGCGACCTTGCTCAAGCCATTCCAAAGCGAGACCGCGTTGATTTACGGCAACTGCCACCGAAGCTGCTTCGGTCACAGCTTGTTGAATACTCCTAGTAAGTTGCTTATATCGATGGTGCACAGACGTGCCAAGCCAGACAACTTGGGGCAAGAGTTTCATAAAATGACCATATGCTCCAACCGGGTCCTCGTCTAAAAGAGAAGCGTATCTAGCCCAGAGATGTGACGCTTGAAGCCTGAGAGTTGGATATCCGGTTGGAATGAGCCCGGCAGTTTTGTAGAAATTCATCGCATCTAAGCCGTGCTCAGGAAGGTTGGAGTGCTTAAACACACCCGAATACAGTTTGCCTAGTCCTGCCATGCTGATGGACCTTTGTGGGTGATCAGCAGGCCAAAGTTGTAATGCCCAATGCAGGTAGTGTGTTGCTAATTTTGCCTCCTCCTGCCTTCCCGAGAGGTTTACAAAACCTTGGTATATATTCCCAAGGTTGCCTAAACATTCGGGTTTGATAGGATGACTATCTGGAAGTAATAGAACGGCCTTCTGAAAGCAACCGATCGCCTTGGCGAAGCACGTAGGTATCTCAAAGTAGTCCCAACTTAGCTTGTATGCCGTACCCAGTACCATGAGTGATACTGGATACTCGGGGTGATCATTTGGGGTCAAGGCGAGTGCCTGTGTGATACACCTAATCGAGTTTTCTATATCGTCCGTCCTGTGTAGGTGTTCGAAAAGCTGGTTGTACGATAGACCAAGGTTATGCAGCAGGCGGCGTTTAAGGGGATGGTCATCTGGAGTCAAAACCACAGCCTGTTTGATATAAATGTTCGATTTTTCAAGATCCTCCTGTCTGCCCAGGCGTTGAAATAGCCGTGCGTACGCAGCACCAAGGCTACATAGACTGCTCGGCTTATTAGGATCGTTATCTGGGATAAGGAACACCATAGACTCCTGAATATTAATCGATTTATCGAGATCTTCCAATCTTCCCAACCGCTCAAACAGCCGGAGGTACGAGCAACCAAGGTCGTGCAGGAGTGCATTCCTATGAGGATGGTCATTCGAAATTTTAGGGGCAACCTGCTCCCAGTAGACGATTGATTTTTCAAGGTCTTCTGTCCTGCCGGAACGTTCAAAAAGCCGCAGGTATATGCAGCCAAGGGCCTGCAGGTATATGATCACGTTGGGATCGCCTGCTGGGATAAGGCGAATGGTGTGGGTCATTGACTCGATTGCCTTGTTATAGTCTTCTGGCCGACCTAGCTGAGCATACAGCATTGCATATGAGTTCGCAAGCCGAAATATATGCACATTCTTTTCGGGGTGTCCATGTGGGGTTAGGAGATTCGCCTGCTCTTGGTAATAGATTGATTTTTCTAGGCTTTCCGTATTGCTTAGACGGTCAAATAGCAGTTCAAATGACATCAGAGAAAAAGGTGAATTTTCATTCAGCTAAAATGATCTAAACTTACCTAAATTTATGGATTTATGGGACTTACTATCCCCCCCTTTTCATTCAGCTGAATTTAGGGGGGATTTATTGAATTTATCTGAATTTAGCGGATTTACCCACCCTGGAACCTGCCACACAGCTGTTATTTTCACATGCATTAGACACCCCACAGTAGCCTTAGACCATAGGTGGTTGAAACAGGCAGAGATGTCAACTTGGATGCTGAGATAAGGGGGGAAACTTATGGGATTTAGTGAATTTAGCTAGATTTAGCCAAATTTGAAAAAGACCCTTAAATTTAATACCAGGTTTTTCCTGACGGAGAAGCCAAGGCTACGAAGTCGTGAAGGCATGGCTGGATGACCCTCTGAGGTCAGGAGAACAGCCTGTTCCACGCACGCAATTGATTTGTGTATGAGTTCTAATGGGCATTGATGCTTAGCTAGCTGTGCATAGTATTCACCCAGGTGCTGTAAGTATGCTGGTTTATTGGGATGATCGTACGGAGTCAAAAAAACAGCCTCTTCCAGGCAGTTAATCGATTTCTCCAGACATTGATTCTAGCTCTGACATTGAGTTCTTGAATAATGATTCCCCTTCTCGTGTGCCCTCCCTGTCAAGCCCAAACATGTTTTGGTGTAGTATAGGGCTTGAGCAATGTACTCAGGGGCCAGGGGATATGAGAGGTTATGAGTAAGGACTTCCTGGGGGTACTTGATTACTGTGCTTATTCCGTTGACACGAGTCGCAGTTTTTTACGTAAAGGTTGACAGTCTTTTTCTTGGATGACCAGTAGTATTTCCTTGATACTAGTTCTAAGGTCCTGAATTGGCCAGGATGGCCGGTTGCAGGATTGTCATGGCGGCTTTCTAGGATGAGTTTGCGGACTTCTTTGTCTTTGGGTACCAATACTTTTCCTTTAAACATAAGTAATCCGTTGTCCCATTCCCAGTGTTCCACTTTGTTGTTATCTTGGAGGGATTTTATAATTTCTTTCAATTGTTCATCCTCTAGTATAGCATCACGGATCATGTTGTCAATGGTTTTATCTGGTTGGATAGCTGCAATAAAAAGGTCTGGGTTGAGCAGAGCTTGGCTCTCACCCCCCTCTTTTGGTTTGTGTTCCTCCTTCCTAGATAAAATATCCGCTCAACGATTTTGAGCGCCTGGTTTGTAGAGGATTTGGAAATTATTGACTAAAAAGTTGGCCCATCGTGCTAGGCATCCCCTTAAGTCTTTTGTTGTTTTGAAGTATTCCAGGTTTTTGAGGTCTGAGAATACCTGGACGGGTATATTGGTTTGTTCAAGGAGATGTCTCCACTCCTTGAAAGCTTTGATGATCGCCAGCATTTCCTTGTTATAAATATTGTAATTTTGTTCTGCTTAGGGATGTCACGCAGGTATAAATGCAGGAACCTGCAATAGGAAAACACGCACTTTTTCCTATTGCAGGTTCCTGCATTTATACCTGCGTGACATCTCTAGTTCTGCTGGCGTCATCAATTTTGATAGGAATGCAATGGGGTGTAGCTTTCTATCCGTATGTATCTGGGACAGTACTGCGCCCGTAGCGTAGTTAGATGCATCACATTCCAAGAAAAATTGTTTTGCGGGGTCTGGTTGAATAAGTAGTGGTGCATTCTTTAGTGCACGTTGGAGTTTCCGGAACGCTGTTCCTTGTTCTTTGTACCATTCCCAGGGTTGATTTTTTCATAAGAGTTTAAACAAGGGCAACGTGGTTTCAGAGTAGTCTGGTACGAACTTTCTATAAAAGTTAACAAATCCTAGAAATTCTTGAAGTTCCACTACTTTTTTGGGGACATCCCATGTTACTGCCTTGGATACTTTTTCCTGATCTACTTGAATCCCTTCCGGTGATACAATTAAACCCAGGTAATCAATTTCAGTAACTTCAACAAAGCACTTTTCCAGATTGCAATATAGGCCATGTTTTTTCAACTGTTTTAATACTTCCTTGACTTGTAGCCAATGTTCCTCTATGGTTTTGAAAAGACCAGGACGTCGTCCAGATAGATAATTACATAGATGTCTAAAATATCTCGGAAAACATTGTTCATGAAGTATTGGAAGGCAGCGGGTGCGTTTGTTAATCCAAAGGGCATGACCAGATATTTGAATAATCTGTATTTTGTTTTGAAGGCGGTTTTCCATTTGTCGCCTTCCTTAATGCAAACTAAATTGTACCCCCATTTGAGGTCTAGTTTCGTGAAGAACTTTGCGCCCCTTAGTTTTTTGATGAGATCGTTAGTTCTTGGTAGGGGGTAGATGTTCTTGGTGGTCATTTCGTTAAGCCTCCTATAGTCAATGCACATCCGTAGTTTTCTGTTTTTCTTTTTGACAAATATCACAGGCAAGGCCATCGGTGACTTGGATGGCCGAATCAGGCCATGATTCAGTTGTTGTTCCAGTGTTTCCCGTAGTTCTTTGTCTCTTTAACTCCTAGACTATAGATAGGTCCATGTTGTAGCTTTGCGTCTGGTTTCAGATCGATAGATATATTGTAATGTCTATGTGGAGGCAGAGGTGTTGTTTCCTCATCTGCAAAGACTGTTTTATATTTTTGATATTTGTTCGGAACTTCTTCTGTGGCAGAGATTTCCCCCTCCTCTGGGTGTTGATTAAATTTAATTTGAGGGGTGTTCTTGAGGCAGTTTTTTGAACAGAATTCTGAGATAAAGGATAATATCTTCTTATCCCAGTCTATATGGGGGTTATGTTTTTTTAACCAAGACATTCCTAGTACTATGTCATGTTTTCCAACATCCACTACAAAGCATTCAACGGTCTTGTGATGGTCAAACATGTCTAGTTCCAGGGTGCAATAGGTATCTACCTGTCCAGAAGCAACTTCTCGTCTGTTGATTACTTTAAGTTTTCTTGGTTTTGCAAGTTTCTGGGTAAATATATTAAACTCTTTGACGAGTTGTCGGTGAATAAATATGGAGGTGGCACCAGAATCAACCATTGCCCATCCATGGAAGTTTTTTGCGTTATAGAAAGATTTCTTTTCAGGAGGTGTTGCTAACGGGTATGCACGAAAATATAGATGGAGTTGTGATTCATTGCCAAGAGACATACATTCCATATCCAAACTATTGTTATGCATAACCGTATTTTTTAAGATTTCGCCCAAAACAGTCCTCCTGGAGCTGTTCAGGCGTCGTCTTTTACCGATTCCTCCTCATCTGATTTTGGTTCTTCAACTTCCGCGACAAAGCCGGATAGCGGTTTGGTAGGGCAATCTTTAGCCATGTGACCCTTCCCCCTGCAACGGTGACAAGTCAAAATATTTTTTCCTTTACCTGCGGCATCCAAGTCCATAGGGGCAGGACCCATATTGGGTTTTTTGGGTGGGGGTGGTGGCGGGTGGCTAAGTGCCGCATTTGACGGGTTGTTGTCCTTTCAAAGGGAAGAGAAGGGAATTTGGACCGTTCCCGCATGGTTATTCCATTGAACATTGGGTACTAGTTTTCCTTTGTTATTTTTTCCCATGCCAGTGATTTTGCCCTTAAGACTTTCTCCGTTTGCATCAAACATCCAAACATTGTCTCCAACTGCGTATTGTACTTGCGTACTCGCAGGGTTGGTTCTATTGTTTTGGGTATTTGGGGCGCTCGACGACTTGTTTCCGGAAGTGTTCTTGTGTGGTTTGTATGCTTCCAGTCTGGCGTCAATATATAATGCCCGGTCTACCACGTTTTGGAGGGTGTTTTGGTTGTCAAAAGGGTCAAACCCTTGGTTCAGCATAGCGTCCTTAATATACTCTTGGAGACGATTGTAAAGCATGTCTCTAAGGACTGCATTGCCGTAGTTAAGTGGTGAAGAATACGTTTGAAATTCCTGCAGATAGTCTTGTACCGACTTCTTTTGTTTAAGTTCACAGAACTTTTGTTGGTAGTTTTTGGTTTTATTGATTTCCCCAAAACATTTATCAAATTCTTCCCAGAACAGAGTTTTGTCCCTTAAAAAGGCAACTGGTGTAAGAGAGTTCATATCTTGTTCTTGGAAAGGAAGTACCCAATTTCAGGCATCTCCTTCCAGATATGACATTACAAATAAGATTTTTTCTCCGGGGTGGCCGTAGGGTATGCTGCCCGGAGATATTGGTCACAGGACAGTCTAAAAGTAATAGACTTGTCTTTTTGTTTTCTGTCAAATTTTTCTGGTTTGGCTAATTTGACAGAAACAGCTGGTCCTCCTTGCGCGACTACTAGTTGGATTACCCTTGGTGGCGGCAGAGGTACGCGAGCAAGGGGGGTACGGTTTGTACCAGCATTTATTTGTGTTTGAAATGTCGCTGCAAACGTCATAAGGGCTTGTGTGTCCCTATGGATATCCGCTGTGTATTGTTCAACTCGTTGCATACAGTTATTCATTGTTTCCATCCCTGGTGCGCCCGCTACTCCGTCCATCCTATTGTATGTAGCATGAATGTTTGTTAAAATTGTAGTCATATTGGTTTCTATTGCTGTCAAACGTCCATCTAGATTGGCACGCATATCTTGAAGCATGATCATGACGGCAGACATGGTCTCAGGCGTTACATATGTGGAATTTGCAGTTGGGTCAAATTGAGATTGTCCTGTATACTGTGGTTGGATAGGTGGTATTGTGGAATCAGTGTTGGCAGGGCCGGGTGTGGGCGCACGCCACAACCCTCCCCATGGTTCGGTGCCTTGTTGGAATGCCATTCTGGCGTAGGCGTGATGGTTGTATTATTGATTGGTGGTTTGAGAAAGAAATAAGATCCCCACTAATCTTCTCCTGTCATATCAAATACTTCTTCGTAGGATAGGAGAGGTGAAGGGGAACGTTCAGGGGGCCGATTACTGCTGCCCACTTGGGATAGAGTAATAGTATTTGAGGTAATGATATTTCTTGATCCGCTGACCGTCGTTGGTACCAAAGTATGGGTGGCACTAAGGTTTTTTAGGTGAGATGGTATTTTGTATGTAGTATATAGGTAATTACTGTTGTAAGTGGGTGATTTCTTCTTCCAACCATAGAATGTGTTCTTGGTCTCGCTCAAAGGTTTTGAAGGCCTCTTGTTGCCACATGCGGAGTTCAAAGATCTCCTGGTATTGGGCGTGTACCAGGTTATGGTGGTATTTGAACTCTTGTTCGAGCAAGATTGTGTATAAGGGGTTTAAGAATTTTCCCAAGTAGGAATAGACTCGTAGCACTAGAACTAGTAGTAGCTGTACAAGATCCAGGGTTCCACAATTGGTCTTTGTTCACACGTAGTTACGCTAACTCTTTGCTCTTTCTACTAGCGTTGTACAGTAAATGCCAGCGAATAGCCAATAGGTGTCTGGTGTAGTCTCTGCAAGCGGT
>WSLO01000169.1:0-26943 GCA_019677385.1 Ceratobasidium sp. 392
ATCGCACCATCTGTTTGTATATGTAGATTTGATTGTGGCTCTCTTATGTATATAATGAGGGCGAGTTCGTCGGTGTCCAACCAAGAACTCGACCTCCTCGTCAATAGGAGTTCTTTCTCATATCCTCTTAGTCACTGTCCTGAGTCAGGGACATACTCATATTCATATATCCTTCTATTCTTCGGACTCTGACAGTATACTATTATTTCAGGAAGGAAGAAGATACAGAGCAAAAACTAGCCATGGCCCTAAAGCCCACATGCTTGCCTCTGCTACTCTGAGAAATTTGCCGCATACAAGAAAATTGTGTGCTCACAAGCAGGGAACTCCAATGGGTTGGTACCCAAGCAGATGCCTCAGGATGGTTGTTTAGTCAAACCTGCACAAGGCAACCTGGTGGCAGTGCTTCTGCTGTGCAGATGACACCTGTGCAGGTTTGCTCTATGTGGACAACCTGTACAGACCAGATTTGGTGGATAAGTGCTTGGCGGGCAACTGAGAGGCATTATCATGTAAAGTACCAAGATAAATCTATGTATATGCGTTTGGCTTGCAAACACTGTTCTCACTTAGACTTCTGATTGAATCTGGGTCAATGGGCAGAAGCACAGGTTGGATGGCGATGTGCTGCTGCTCAATATCAACAAGTCATCAGCAAAATCACCCTACGCTACCGCATACTACACAGAGCATCATAGTGCAAAAATGACAGTTGTAGCTCCGTAGTACATACAGTTTACCCCCCCCTCTATGCAGCACCTGCAATCACTACACTGTAATTTTTTTGGTAATGTGCTTACTACATGGCACGTCTGAGTTCTGTCGTGGCTTCTGGGTATGGTTACTACATTGTGATGTTTTTCATACTGTAATTTACTACACGGTCCCTCTGAGTTCTGTTGTGGCTCCTTGTTGTTGCTCAGTATTTACAACTGGTACTAACTGTAGTGTGCTCACACTGACTTGGTATTAGTTTGTACTGTCCACTACTTTACTAATTATAGTATATTTTTTCAGAATACTGTACCTGTATTTTGCTTGTGTTGCTGTATTAGACCTCCCTGTGTCCAGATCATAAATTTGATTCTTGACATGTATTCATAAAATTCCAGGTAGACTTGACTGTTCTGGAATCACTGGCATGCCATACTCATTCAGCCAACATAGCATTTAGTAGCATACTACAATCATCACTGTAACTTACTGTAGTAACTACGTTATTTACAGCATGCACTACAGCGTGCCAAAAATAGGCTATAACATATCTAGTCAACATCTGGGTGTTGGCTGTAGACGCTGTAGTTTGATCACAGAGTGACGGTGTAAGTCAGTAGTAGTACATAGTGCTATTGCTCAATATATGTAGTATTTATAGCTCTCAGGTAGTACGTTCTTGCTTTAAGGAGGAGGAAAATGGTACATAGTATACGCTTGTATGAGTTTACAGTGGCTCAGGATCAATGTACTGTATCTACGGTTTGCTGTATTACTCACAGCCGCCTTTGGTACCGCGTATTGTACGCTGTATTGCAGATATTACTGCTGGTACTGTGTTGGTACACCCCACAGTGCTGAGTATTGCGGCATTCTTAAGATTAGCATATGTAATGCGTGCAATTACGGTTGGGTCTAGACAATGTATGTACATGGAATTAGGAGGGTGATGGAAAAAAAAAGTATGCACAAGCAAATTACGAGAGGGTTAGTGGAATTTGATGAAATGCAGTCCAAGCACGATAGTGAGGAGCGGCAAAAGATTTGGGCCAGCAAAAAATATTGGATCTGTGTTACGGAGCGTGTAAGTATACAAAAGCAGGAGTGGGCAGGGGACATACCTAAGGACAGCGTACACAAAGAGCGGGACAAGTCACTGCTTTACCTTTTTCTTTGGCTTAGTGGTCACAGCTTTCGCCACTTTCTTTTGCCTGCCCACCTGTTTCTCCTTCTCTGTCTGTTGCTGTTTGAGTTTCTCGAGGGCGGCAAGCATCCTGGCGTTAGACTCAGCGGACGTGAGCCTGTCAATGTTTGAGCTGTTGGGCTTTGGGTTGTCAACTCGCGACAATTGAGTTGCCCACTTACAAGAAGGGCTCAGCTTGAGTGAGGTCAAGCCCGATGATGGCGTCAAGACCCCAGGCTTTGACTTGTCAACTTTGGCTTCCACCTTGTCCATGCCTTGGTCATCCGTTGCCTCCTCCAACTCCTTCCCTTTCTCACCCACCTCCTCTGCTTCCGCTTCCTCATCTTCCTGCTTGCCCTCACCCTGGCCAACCTTGTCATCCTTGTCTGTCTTTTTCCATTTCAGGGGGTTTGTCTTGGCCTTGTCCCCCTTACCTTCCTCATCCTCATCCATAATCACCTGGCAAGCTTTGCCACTCTTTTTGCTCACCCTGACTGGCTCCTTCATCTCTTCCTCCTCTTCCTCCTCTTCCTCCTCTTCCTCCTTGTCCACCTCACTGTCCCCTTGCTGTACAGGGCCATCCTCAATCATCTCGACATCCTCCACGTCCACCACTGCATCATGCTTCAGACCTCCCTCCTCCTCACCATCCAACATACCAACGTCTCCTACGGCCTTCTCATCCCCAAGCACACCCCAGCCTCTGTTGTTGTTGTCAAGCATTTGGAATGGCCGGCTGGATCCCGACAGAACCAACTTTGCATTGGGAGACTTGTCAGGCTTGCTCCAAATTTCCAAATCGCTATCTGACTGTTCTGGGATGTCTTCAAGGCTTGACAATTGGTGGAGCCAGGGATTGGAAAGAGGCTGGGAACTGGATCCAGATGGTGGGGCAGCAGGCAAGGCTTGTGCTTAGGCTGAAATTTGAGACAAGGCTTGGAGGACTCCTATGCTTGTTCAGGAGCGGCGTAAGAGGCACATAGTTGGGCCAGCTCCTTGGGGGAAACATCCTTTTTGTTGGCAAACAAAAGGGTGCCCTTGGTGGGCTTGGTGCTCTTCTGGGTCTCAGGGCCAGACTTGTCTGCCCAGGTACTAATAGCTTGCTGTTAGTTGGAATAAAACATGAATAAATGCAGTACTTACAGTGCTTCCTTGTATGCTTGAGCTGTAATAGCTCAAAGGTCCTCAGTAGTTTGGCTTGGAATGTTGAGAGGTCATTGAGATGTTGGAGCCCAGCGTACTTGATCTCTTTGATTCCGGCCCAAGCCACAGCCTCCTTACTAGCCGAGTCCTTCTTCCTTTTCCCCATACCTTCCCCCTTCTTTGCCTTAGCCTCAACCTTGATATATCTGTCCTTTGCGTAACACTTGAGTATATCTTGAGCCTGAACCACAATAAGTACTCATATCATGATTTGAGCTAACAGAACTTACCAGTCCACATGCAAATGTGATTGCCATAATTGGCACAGGATTTAGCTCCTCCGGGAAACAAATACCAGTTGGCTTGTTGCTGGGGAGCCAGATCATTGAAATCCCCCAGGCCAGAAAAAGCCTTGGTAGTGGCCAGCGTTTTCTCCTTTGGCATTAGGCTTTGAGAGAATATTAGATCTAGTTGAAGTGAATTGAATAAGCGTACTTACATCACGGTGAAACTTGATGGAAATGAAATCAGAGGCGATAGCTTGGATGTCCTTGAGGGTTTGAGTTGGCAAAGGCTCTAAGCTAAAATGGGACCCAAGAGCCTCAGCCATTTGTTTGCAAGTCTGCATGCAGAACAAGCTAAATACCCCTTTGATCTAAACATATGCAAGTCAGATGTGAATCATTTGAAAGACCTGTGAACTGACAACTCGAATGATATCCACCTCAATCCTTACAACCTGCACCAAATACCCACATTTTGGAGCCGCCTGCTCCCAGGTTCAATGAATTATAAGATCAAATTTGTCCAGCTCGGCACACATACAGTTAGTGACAAAATTGTTCGCATAGACCAGCCAGGCAACTTCTACCTGGTACCCCTGCTGACACTCATGCTTACATGAGCCTGTGCTCACATATTCTGCAGTGTAGCTTGCTGGTTACAGGATAGGATTTGTTTGATCTTGTTTGGTCTCCTGGCTGTGGAGATACAAGCAATACGCCTGGCCAATGCATACGAACAATTTTGTCACTCACCACCCAAATAGGAGTCTCCAGTCTGCCCATCACCCAGATTGTGGGCAACACACATGAGGCTGTGGCTGTGTTATACCTGCTATGCCAGCTCTGTGCCACACTTTGCAGAATCCTCTTAGCTCCAGTGGCTCAAGCTCAAGAAGCCCAGTAGTCTAGCTGCTTGTGAAAGTCAGGAGTGGTGCCCCCCCTCAACAGCCAGACAGAGACTCATCAGTGGTGGTCTGTATGTGTAGTGTGTATGGGGTGGTGTGTATGCTGGTATGTGTAGCTTGGCCAGATAAGGTGTCCCTGTGTCTAAGTGACACATGTGACATCACGTATTGGGGCCAGCATAGCTGTTGCCAGTCACATTTTGCAGTGTATACTGCCAAATCATCCAATTCACTGCTTGCATCAGGTATTAGCACATGCCCTCTGTCCCATAGATGTGCATTTGCAGGCCTGGCATCACTCTGACTGGGCTCAAGCTACCACTCTTTGTCTCAAATCCACACTTATTGCAGCCTGCTCCCCTCATTCAACCATTATTGAACCAAATCATACTGAGTTCTATTATTTTTTGCACAGCAGGGTACTTAGCCTACTAATAAGTGCTTTCCAGTACAGCAGGCTACCAGGTTACTGCTTGATCATCCTGCAGGCTCAAGCCTTTGTGCCTGTGTATGTCTTGACTGGATTTGAGACAAAGAGTGGTAGCTTGAGCCCAGTCAGAGTGATGCCAGGCCTGCAAATGCACATCTATGGGACAGAGGGCATGTGCTAATACCTGATGCAAGCAGTGAATTGGATGATTTGGCAGTATACACTGCAAAATGTGACTGGCAACAGCTATGCTGGCCCCAATACGTGATGTCACATGTGTCACTTAGACACAGGGACACCTTATCTGGCCAAGCTACACATACCAGCATACACACCACCCCATACACACTACACATACAGACCACCACTGATGAGTCTCTGTCTGGCTGTTGAGGGGGGGCACCACTCCTGACTTTCACAAGCAGCTAGACTACTGGGCTTCTTGAGCTTGAGCCACTGGAGCTAAGAGGATTCTGCAAAGTGTGGCACAGAGCTGGCATAGCAGGTATAACACAGCCACAGCCTCATGTGTGTTGCCCACAATCTGGGTGATGGGCAGACTGGAGACTCCTATTTGGGTGGTGAGTGACAAAATTGTTCGTATGCATTGGCCAGGCGTATTGTGTTATGACCCATGTGACAGTCATAACATAATCAGAGAATAGATCTATGATCTATTACCATTTTCTTGAAGACAAACAAAGCACTGTCAAGATCACATGACCATTATGTCATATGACCGTGACTGTTACCGTTACATCACGTGACGGTGGTTATCCAAGGCACCATGAGTAATCTCTCCAATGTAACGTTGACACAAGCGCAAGTTACAAAAAGTATCATGTGACTGTTACGTTAACGTTACATCACATGACGATGGTTACACAAGTTGTGTTGGGTAATCTCTCCCATGTAACGTTGACGCAAGCGTGAGTTACGAAAGTATCACGTGACCACCCTGAGAAGAAGTCACGTGACCTAGGATTAAGTGCAGTTCCTATAAGATTCAGAGCCGCACAAAACCTAAGTGTACTTATGTAACCAATGACTTATTAAGGATTACGTAATCAGGGTAAGTTAGTCAGGATTACGTAATCACGGTAACACAACCACCAATAGCCATGAGCCACTCTGAGTCACGTGACTGACTCAAGTGCTGTCGACTGCGGATTTGTATGACTCGATGAAAGCCACATGTATATAAGAAACCAAGGCAAGCCTGAGACCCCTCAGCTTGCTTTATCTTGTCTACCACAAGGACCAACATACAACTGTAACAGACACGCAATATATTAGATAATGAAGCACTTAAATGAACGTAGTCACTACTTAAGGAACCCTGAGAGGGAGGAGAGACAGTCTCGAAAGAGGTCTTGACATATTGCTTGTATCTCCACAGCCAGGAGACCAAACAAGACCAAACAAATCCTATCCTGTAACCAGCAAGCCACACTACAGAATATGTGAGCACAGGCTTATGTAAGCATGAGTGTCAGCAGGGGTACCAGGTAGAAGTTGCCTGGCTGGTCTATGCGAACGATTTGTCACTAACTGTATTTGGGATCATCTTCATCTCAATCAGCTCAACAGTGCAGTCCATCAGAATGCCATGAGCTGTGCTCTTGTAGTCGCTCTTCTTGGGGTGTGACTTTTTGTCAGAGTCCGAAGGATATGAAGGATAGGTAAATATAAGTATGTCCCTGACTCAGGACAGTGACTAAGTAGATGTAAGAAAGAACTCCTATTGACGAGGAGGTCAAGTTCTTGGTTGGACACCGACGAACTCGCCCTCATTATATACATGCAGTCAGCCACGATAAAATCTACATGTACATACAAATGGTGCGATCGTGAGTCATTCTGGTATTTGCAACGCGAGTTGAAATACATCTTAGATCAGCGATCCAGAACATTCCATAGGTCATGTGATATAAATATGCCGAGAAAGGAAACTGTTTCTGGAAAATGTTTAATAAACCAGAATATATTCTAGGAAGTCGTGTCAGGTCATGACACTTTTGTTATGACTGACAAGAACAAGATAAATTAGTAGTTGAAAAACACAAAAGGCGTGATTAAACTCACCTTTTTAACAGCGGCATAAGCAATACCCGTCACTGCACCCTCCTTGTCTTCTTTGTTGCTTACTCCTCCCAAGTTGATGAACTTGGTGTTCAGTGCCACACTTTGACTACAAGAAGCTTGTTTAGCGGGAGCAGATGGTTTTGAGTGAGTGGAGGCAGTGCCAGGTGCCAGGGAACTAGCACGTGTAGTTGAGGCAGAAACCAAAGCCTTTGCCTTGGACGACTGCGTGAGCTTCTCTTGTACACCACAAATCAATGAATCTGCTATGTAAATAAATGAAGATTAAAATGGGCATGGATGATGTGTGGCAGTTACATACCATTTGCCTCAATATGAGAGGGCCGCTCATCATCGAGAGATAGGTCCCGCGTGTGCCTCTGATCAGCCGGCAATGCCAACTCTGTGCGCGTGGACTGCTCTTGAGCTTTTGCTAAAGCAAAAACAGGAGATCCCATTACAGTCACCTAGAAGATAAAGTTAACAAGTGGTGAGGCTCAAGATTGTTATGCGTACCGCGTGAGGGATAACCTTGCCAGCATGCACCTTCTTAGCTGGTGTCTCCGCTGGAGCACTAGCCAGGGCACTCATAACCTTGACCTTGGTCTTGGGCTTGGTCTTGGGCTTGGTCTTGGGAGGCGCTTTGTTGGGCTTAGGCTTGGGAGGTGCTTCATTGGGGACAGCCGATGGAGCACCGGCAAGGGGGTTCAGCACCTTGGAGGACTTTGGCCCAATGAGCCTCAAGTTGGGTGAGGGTGAGAGCTTGGAGTGACTCAGGATCGACGCAGTAATGTCCAGTCATCATGAATCTGTGCTCAAAGGCGTGCAATTTTGCCTTCTCATCTGAATCTAAATGGTATCTATATCAGTGAACACACAAATAGAACCAAATTTGGCATACCATGATTCATTGGAGGGTTTTCCAGTTGGGTTTTTGTTTGCTTTGCTTTTGATTTACCCTTGCTGCCGCCACCCTGGTTTGCCTGCTCTTGTGCTAGGATCCCCTGTTCCTGGCTTTGAACGTTTTTTTGTGCATGTGATTTTCTCGTCTGCCTCTTTGGTCTTGTTACGGTTGGCTTCTAAATAAAATTGAGTTGTTATTGACAGGTCGAGGACAAGTGTGTGAGAAATACGTACAGTACATAATCCTGCCAGGTGTTTGGACAAAGACATGCTGTCCTTGACCAAGTGCGGTGTTGGACATGGTTGTGGTTAGGTGGTAAAAGGGCAGGTAGTCCCTTAGCCCAAGGTGGTATATCACGTCAACATCAGGGTCTTGTTTGGTATTAGACCTTTGACTACAGCCTGCTACAGGCACTACATACCCACTACAGGCACTACCCACCTTGACACATATACTCATGTCAATTACCAAACACCATTGCCATCAATGCTCAGCAAAATTTACTCGCCACCAAGGCCTGTTTTGGCACTATCTTAATACGCATGAAGGAGCCGGTCCATCATCCCCCAGGCCTGGGCAACAAAAAATTTCTTGCTGCCACTGCAGCAAGTGGTTGGACACACATTTGGGATTGACACGCCACATTGAGCAGAGTAATATCTGTTGCAATATGCAGATGATATGGCTCAACTGGCAGATCAAGATTTGGCGCAGCAGAGGTCCTCTCTCATCTCAGGGTAGCAAGCGCAGTGACGGGTCAGATACGCACAGTACTCATTCAGGTGGAAATAATTTACAAGCAATTAACAAGGGAAACAAAATGGGTGATGAGATGGACCACAAGATGGGCCTCCAAGAAGGTGGTGCAGGGCAAAACCCAAATGAAGGTGGCAACCATGCCAAAGGTGGATACATGGATGACAATGATTCAATGGAGGGATGGGAAGAGGAACGAATTGACTCAGATATTGATATAGGGTCAGATTATAGTATGAGGAGTGTACCAGCTGATAACAATCCTGTTCCTGGCCCCATTCTTAGTCCTATTCCTGCTACTAGTCTGATCCATTCACCCTTGCCATCCAACGCATCCGAGTGGACCTGTCAGAGCCCAAAGGATGGAAAGATAAGTAAAAGATATGAGCTAGCCTGCTCAGTGATCCAGTGGAATGGGAAAGAACTCTTATTGACAAAGAGGTTGAGTTCTTGGTTAGACACCGTTGAACTCGCCCTCATTATATATATAGATGAGCCACAATCAAATCTACATGTACATACAGATGGTGTGATATCAAGTCATACCGGTATTTGCAATCAGAGTTGAAATACATCTTAGTCATGGATCTAGAACATTCTGTGAGTCATGTGATATAAATAAACTGAGAAAGGAAACTGTCTCTGGAAAATGTTAATAATTTAGAATATATTCTAGAAGGTTGTGTCAGGTCATGACACTTCCCCCCATCTATGCTCAAGGGTTTTTGAGGGCCCTTGGGTGGTGTTAATGGAAGAGTTGTAGCTCTTCCTTAGCATTGGTTAGATGTTTGTATGGTTCCCACATGTTTTCTTCTGGGCCATATCCCTTCCAACTAACGTAACATTGGATGGCACCACAATGGTGCTGCAAATTAAGAATTTGGTCCACCTTGTACTCTTGTTCTCCCCCAGGGGCAATCTCATGTGGCAGAGGAATCAGGTCTCAATTAAAAGGATCTTCCTTTTTCAAAAAGAGCTTGGATACATGGAAGACAGGATGGATTTTCATGGTGGGTGGTAGACGTAATTTGAATGCATGTACCCCTATTCTTTGGGTAACCTCAAATGGACCAACTTTTTTGGCCAACAAATTTTTTGAGGGGTGGTCTGTTTTGATATCCTTGGCATCTACCCATACTTTGTCTCCGTCCTTGATTTTTTCCGGTGCTTCATGTTTTTGAACATAGAATTCCTTGAGGTTTTGATTAGCTACTTTGAGTGCTGCCTTGGGTTTGTCCAACCGTTCTTTTAGCCAATCTGCTTGTTCATGTGCTAAGGGAACGTCTTCTGTACTGGTGTCCCCAACTGTGAACTGCAGATGATAGCCATAGCATGCATAGAAGGGAGTTCGTCCAGTAGACTCATTCACACTGTTGCCGTAGAAGAGCTCTGCTAGTGGTAAATAGGAAACCCAATTGTCTTGTCTGTGCAAAATATAACAACATAGGTATGATTCTACTACTTAATTAGCATGTTCCAATTGTCCATCAGTTTGAGGCCTATATGCGGTAGAGAAGGATGGTTTGATGTCCAAACACGCGTAGAGTTGTTTTAGGAACTTGGAGTTAAAGTTAGGACCTCAATCCAAAATCATCTTTTCTGGGAGACTGTGTAGCTTCCAGACATAGTTGACAAATAGGTTTGCCACGTTGACTGCTGTTGCTTCTGAATTGGTAGGGATGAAGTGGGTCATTTTGGTTAATCAATCCACTACTGTGGATATTGCGTCAAATCCTTCTGATTCTGGTAGTCCTACAATTAAATCATACCTCATTTCTTCCCAAGGTCGCAATGGCAGTTCAATTGGGTTAAGTAGCCCCAGGGGAACTTGGTTACCGTGTTTGTTCCCTGATGCAGGACTTGCAGTTTTGAATGTATTTGTTAACTTCTTGTTTCATGGATCCCCAGGTATATTTGCAATTTAATAATTCCAGTGTTCTGAATTGTCCTGGGTGACCTGCTGCTATGCTGTTGTGTTGACTTTCAATCAGGAGCTTGCGTAGTTCCTTGTGCTTTGGTATCCGTATCTTGCCTTTGAATCGTAGGAGGCCATCGTCCCATTCCCAGTCCTTGACCTTTTTGTTATCCTTGAGTGCGTTAATTACTTTTTCCAGGCTTGGGTCTTCTAGGATCACATCTTGAATCATCTGATCCAGATCATGATCTGGAGTTATTGCAGCAAGGAGGAGTTCAGGTTTGAGCAAAGCTTGGCTTTCACCCCCCTCTTTTGGCAAGTGTTCCCGTTTCCTTGATAGAATATTGGCCCGTTTGTTTTGTGCTCTTGGTCTGTACAGTATTTGAAAATTGAATTCTGCTAAGAATTCTGCCCATCTGGCTAGACAACCTGATAACTCCTTAGTTTTTTTAAACTATTCTAGGTTCTTATGATCTGACAATATTTGTACAGGGAGTTCTGTTCTGGCCAGCAAATGGGGCCATTCCTTAAACACTTTTACAATCGCTAAGAGTTCTTTATTATATATGTCATAGTTCCGTTCCACTGGTGACATTGATTTTGATAGGAAGGCAATTGGCTGTAGTTTCCTTTTGTGATTCTTCTGGGATAGTACGGTCCCTGTGGCATAATTGGATGTGTCACACTCGACATGGAATTGTTTCTTGGGGTCCCATTGTATTAACAGTGATGCAGATTGAAGCGCTGTTTTAAGTGACAAGTAAGTGTTTCCCTGGTCTTTGTTCCATTGCTAAAGTGTGTCTTTACATAGCAGTTCAAAAAGAACATGTGCTTTTCCTGAGTAATCTTGTAAAAATTTCCGGTAGTAGTTGACAAAGCCTAGGAATTCTTGTAAGTTAGTGATGTTGCCGGGGAACCCGCTTGTAGAGTTCCCTGCAGGGTTCCCTCCCCCTTCCCTCTCTTTCCTGCAGTGCTAGAAGAGGGGAGGGAAAGGGAAGAGGTTTTGGGAAATTTCTGGTGCAGGAACCCTGCAGGGAACCCTGCTGTCCCTGCACATGCAGAGAACCCTCCTCTCCCTGCAGAATCCCACCACATCAGCATGTAACCCATACCATTAAATAGAGAAGATTCAGCGCTTTTGAATGGTATATCACATATGTCAATAGAAAGGCTTCAATAGCTAGATCGCCACCAAATAGCGCTCCAGGAAATATTCAGGCAAGTCAGTCTCCCCCTACCCATTACATATCGCCATGTATGCACACAAGTATATATATCAATCGATGCGCGCTGATGAGCTGAGTTGAATGAACCCACTTGCATGTCTCTAGCTGCTCTGGTTCAGGAGATATGGGGGACATACAGGGGCTCAAACCCCTGAGAGCGCCACATACACTAGTAAATCCCACCATGCAAATACTTGTCCCCTGTATGATAATGGTGCAATTTGCCTAGGCAAACACACTGACCAAGTTTCAAGTTTTTTAGAGCGGTTTAAGGGGGTGAAACAGGGGGAATGCACCCCTTGAGTCACAGATATCATACCTTTTGCACCATACTGGCTTGTAGACTGACTTTGAGCTGATTCTGAAGGTACAGGAGTGATTAGCAAGGCTGATTAAATATATTCTGGGCCATGAAAAAATGTACATGCATGTACAACACTAACTTTAGCGGCTTGAGGGTGTATTTCAGGCTGGAGTGCAACAAAGTGACCACCCAGTGGTCAACTCACATGTATCTAGACGGTCTGGGAGTTAGAGAAGTGATTTGAGGGGGTTTTTAAGATGCTCTGAGTGCACTGGAGTACTCAGAAACACTGCTGGAGGCCTCCTTGAGGCTGTAGCAGGGCTGCGCACTTAGGGGAATTATTTTTCAGCAAAGAAGTGCTGCGATCTCCTTAACATCATTTTTTTGGGCAAATCCAAGCACAGCATTGAAAGGCTGATACTTTTCTGCATTTAATAATGGTACTCTCAAGTATCTGCAGTGGGTTTCAGTGTAGTGCAAAAAGCATAGCCTTGCGTGGCTAAGTGTTCCAAAAGAGGGTCCAGACCAGTGGCTAGGTAGTGTCTAGCCACAAGACGAGAAAAAGGAGAGCGCCGTAAGGCGCTAAGTCTGTGAGTGACCACAAGGTCACAACACAATTCCGCAGGTGGTACAAACAGTAAACTTCTTGGAAGGAACTGCCAGGCAACAGAACAAACAACTAAACAACTTAGAAGATGGGGCAGACAACACCCACAATCTTCTACAGGAAACCTGTGGCCAAGTAAATGAGGTCAACCAGACACTCAGGGAGTTAAGACTAGAAATGGGAACCCTGAACAACTAGATGGGAGAAATCCCTGTTGTGATTAATTACCTAGGGACGTTTCTCACAGCCCAAATGGACAACATCGTGCGACTAAATGAAAACGTTACAAACGCAACGACCCAAATTGCACAAGACCTCAACACCAGCTTAATATGAGGTGCCAAAAGTGCCAACCAAGCATTTACTGCCATGCAACATGATCTAGGTCAGTCTCTCAGCGCAATCTGAAGCTCCCTAATCACCCAGGAAGGCCAACTCAAAAGTATCCTAGAAATTGTGCAAGCAGTAGACAAACGACAGAGCAAAGAGCAGGAACGTCCAAGGTCAACACTATCCCTATGTTCAGAACTCTTTGAGTTCACTACGGGAGTAGAAGACTGCCCTCAGAGCATTAGAGGAAACTCCTTCGGCCGGGATCAACAACAGGAATGAAGGGAAATTCTCAAGTCTACCCACATTAAGAAACCCACAGAATTCAGCATTAGGCAAGGAGCAGAGGCCAGAACCTTCTTAATGTAGATGCAACTGTATTTTGAGGAATACCCAGATGCGCCATTAACCTGCATATATTCTGACAGGTTATGATTGATGGCAATGAGAACTTCCTTGATTTCTTGGCAAAACGTATATATACCAGCCGCATCCATAGGGATTGTGATAACATTAGGATTATGGCCATATAATTGGGCCCAGCTGGGGGAGCGGGATTTTGAGTGGGTTGTGACATGATGGGAATATAAAGGTAGGAGGGCTAGACTCAGAGTTCTAGAAGTGGGCGGAATGCTTTCCTAGTTTGTTGATCCCTGCTTGAATAGAAGTCGAGTGATGGAATTGGCTAGATCCAGATAATCATAAAATGTGAAAGTTTGATAGCAGTAATTGGTAGGAGTTTGACTAGTAGAGATAATTTCTTGCAAGTTCTTGACCTCAAAGATAGCGCGTTCACGTGCAACTATTTTGGGAGATCTAATGCCCATAAAAAGCAATAATAAAAGTCCACGGTACTATTCTTCCTGGACTTGAGTGTTGCTCAGCCTGTGCTAACGCTAAACCTTTTCTCAGCCACCTAGTGTTGAACAATCCTTTCAATCAATCAGCAGCTTTGGACAAGTGTGATGTGAAGCAGGGTTTTAGCAAGTGTGTGGAGATGCTGACTAAGGTCACAGACAGGAATAGGGTGGGCAGATAATCCACAAGCCTCTGGTTTAGAGATGCGTACTACTCAATGATTTCAGGGTCTTTGATTATTACACCCTTAGTCACTATCAAGTATTTCGGCAAATCCCAGTGGGGCAAGCGATGTCTCACGCAAAGAGTGTTTGCTCAATGAGCGACACGTCACCAAGAACTGGCAAACACGACAGCGCAGAGTAAGAACTCAACCAAGTGTCAAGCCCGGACTACTACATATACAACCCTGCTAACCCTAAGCTATACAAGGAGGCCTAACAATGACCAGAATAGGAAGGTGGGGATGGTAAAGGCAAGACTGAGGTGAGGATAGGAAAGTATAGGTAAAGTGCCACTTGCTTTAAGAGCTGGGGTGAAGAACCAATGACTGGGATCTAATGATGTGTCAAAGGGTAGGGGTGGAAGGTCACACTCAGCCCAGACTATGAGAGTAGGCAAGTGGTTGAGTTCTGAGGCTTAAGGCTCTTAGACTCTCCCTTATATATTTGCAGAGCCGTTACATCTTTCCCATGTTACAGAGTTATGAGTCAGACGCCACGTCACTATGGAAGCTTCTGGAATGATGACAAAAAACATGTGATAAAGACAAGTTACAGGATTACAAATACGAGAGCTTGTGGCTATTACGTATACTAAGTAACTATACTACTCATAATTCCAAATATCCATGACTTGAAGAAACATAAGACAAATAGTCCATACATAAATATTAAGGAAATCAGGAATAAATCCGCGTTCTGATGTTGGGTCATGACAGGAAGATTGGTTCACAAATGCCATCAAGATTGACAAACTCCTGTACAAAGCACGCAACATTCAGGGGAAACAAGGGGGACCCCCAAACCAGTACAGGAAGTATGACAACAAGGAAAAAAAGGACCAGTCAAAACAAGTGCCACAGGAGGAGACCAGAGGCAACGTGATGCTAACCTATGCATCAAATGTGCCAAAACAGGACACTGAGTCAAGGACTGCAAAGCCAAGGAATGGAGCCACACTATCACAAAGAAAGAGACCGGAAAAAGCCACTGGAACATCCTCACCGGATGAAGAAGAATCTCACTCCACGGCATTGGAAAACTAGAATTGTGCCCTGCCTCCGTGTCAGCAAGCGCCCAAGATCCTTCTAAGCCTGTAACCTAGTGTCAAGCCCAAAAGTATCACAATGTAATATAGGGCTTGAGCAGTGTACTCAGAGGCCAGGGGATATGAGGGGTTATAATGTGGACTTCCTATTGACAGGAGGTCAAGTTCTTGGTCTTTGCTGTCAAACTTGATCTTGCTTATATACATGAGGTAGCCACAATCAAACAAACATATACGCACAGATGGCACGATACACGAGTCATACATTTTTGCAAACACATGTGAAAATAGGATGTGTCATTGTTCTAGAACCTTCTGTGAGTCACATGATGATAAAAATAGAATAATAAGTGGAATTTTGTGTCAGGTCATGACACTTCCCCCCGTCTAGACTCGAGGGTCTGTTAGAGCTCAAGGGTTGGCTTTGTGAAATTGTTTCAGGCTACTCTTGGCGTTGATGAGATGTTCATATGGTTCCCAAGTGTTGCCTTCTGGTCCATAGCCCTTCCACTTAACTAAATATTTTATGATTCCTCGTTCTTTCTTGGAGTTAACAATCTTTTCGACCTCCCATTCTTCTTCTCCTTCGGGTGTTATGTCAGGTGGTAAAGGTATAGGTTCTTGTTCAAAAGGATCTTCTGTTTTGAATGCTATTTTTGAAACATGGAATACTGGGTGTATTTTGAGTGTATGCAGTGATTCCAGTTTGAATGCATGTGATCCAATTTTCTTGATTACCTTGTACGGTCCTAACCACTTGGCGGATAATTTCTTTGATGGTCTATCCGTAGTTATGTCTTTACTGGATAACCATACTTTGTTACCAACTTTGATGTTCTCTGGTGCCCTGTGTTTATGATCATAGTATTCTTTTATTTTTTCATTAGACAACCATAGGGCTGCCTTGAGTTCGTCATAGTTTTCTTTAAGCCAGTCCGCCCGTTCATCTGCTGCTGGGACGTTGCCTGTGGAGTAGTCTCCAACCGCAAAATGGGGGTTAAAACCGTAGCATGCCATAAAAGGGGTCTTTCCCATGGAAGTATTTACGCCGTTATTATATGCAAATTCTGCTAATGGCAGGAGAGTGACCCAATTGTCTTGTCTGTGGGATATATAGTGTCTGAGATATCCCTCTACTACTTGGTTGGCACGTTCCAATTGTCCATCCGTTTGGGGGCGATATGCAGTGGAGAATTTGGGGTTGATATTGAGGCAATAATATAGCTGTTTCAAGAATTTCAAATTGAATTGAGGTCCACGGTCTGATATAGCTTTCTTTGGTAGTCCGTGTAATTTCCAGACGTAGTTAACAAAAAGGTTGGCTATGTCAATTGCAGATGCATTGGAGGTGGTAGGTATAAAATGGACCATTTTAGATAGTTGGTCTATTACCGTAAAGATGGCATCAAACCCTTCTGATTCTGGCAGGTTAACAATCAAATCATAAGTAATTTCCTCCCAAGGTCTATCAGGTAGTTCGATAGGGTTGAGTAGACCAGGGGGTACTTGATTACTATGCTTACTTTGTTGACATGAATCACAGTTCTTCACGTAAAGGTTGACAGTCTTCTTCATAGATGACCAATAGTATTTCCTTGATATTAGTTCTAAGGCCCTAAATCGGCCAGGGTGGCCAGTTGCGGGGTTGTTGTGGTGGCTTTCCAGGATGAGTTTGCAAATTTCTTTGTCTTTTGGTAGAAGTATTTTCCCCTTAAACATAAGTAGTCCGTTGTCCCATTTTCAGTGTTCCACCTTGTCATTGTCTTGAAGGGATTTTATAATTTCCTTTAGGCGTTCGTCTTCTAGTATGGTATCCCAAATCATATCATCAATGATGTTGTCTGGTTGGATAGCTGCAATAAAAAGGTCTGGGTTGAGCAGAGCTTGGCTCTCACCCCCCTCTTTAGGTCTGTGCTCTTCCTTCCTAGATAGGATGTCTGCTTGACAATTCTGGGCGCCTGGTTTATAAAGGATTTGGAAATTATAGTTGACTAAGAAGTTAGCCCACCATGCTAGGCGTCCCCTTAAGTCTTTTGTTGTTTTGAAATCTTCCAAGGTTCTTGTGGTCTGAGATTACTTGGATGGGTATATCGGTTTGTTCAAGGAGATGTCTCCATTCCTTGAAAGCTTTGATGATTGCCAACATCTCTTTGTTATAGATGTTGTGATTTTGTTCCGCCAGCGTCATAGATTTCAATAGGAAAGCCATGGGGTGTACTTTCCCGTCTGTATGTATCTGGGACAGTACTGCACCTGAAGCGTAGTTTGATGCATCACATTCCAGGACAAATGGTTTTGCAGGATCTGGTTGAATGAGTAACGGGGTGTTTTTCAGTGCGTGTTGAAGTTCTCTGAACGCCATCTCTTGTTCTTCGTACCATTCCCATGGTTGATTTTTTTGCAAAAGTTTAAATAAAGGTACTGCCGTTTCTGAGTAGTCCGGTACAAATTTTCTGTAAAAGTTGACAAATCCTAGAAATTCTTGAAGTTCCACTACTCTTTAGGTACATCCCATGTTACCGCTTTGGAGACCTTTTCTTGGTCAACTTGAATTCCTTCCAGTGACACAATTAAGCCTAGGTAGTCGATTTCAGTGACTTCAAAGAAGCATTTTTCTAGGTTGCAGTACAGACCGTGTTATTTCAACCGTTTTAAGACTTCCTTCACCTGGGGTCAGTGTTCCTCTTTTTGTCTTTGAAAAGATCAAGATGTTGTCCGAATAGATAATTACATATATATCTAGAATGTCTCAGAAGACGTTGTTCATGAAATATTGAAAAGCAGCAGGTGCGTTGGTCAGACCAAAAGGCACAACTAAGTATTCAAATAATCCGTATTTTGTTTTGAAAGCGGTTTTCCATTCGTCGCCTTCCTTGATATAGACTAGGTTGTATCCCCATTTGAGGTCCAATTTTGTGAAGAACTTTGCGCCCCTTAGTTTTTTGATAACATTGTTTGTCCTTGGTAGGGGGTAAACGTTCTTGATGGTCATTTTGTTCAGTCTTCTATAATCAATGCACATTTGTAGTTTTCTGTTTTTCTTTGTAACAAATATTATGGGCAAAGCCATTGGCTATTTGGATGGACGAATTAGTCCATGGTCCAGTTGTCGCTCCAAGGTTTCCCGTAGTTCTTTGTCTTCTTTTACTCCTAAACTATAAATAGGTCCGTGCCGTAGTTTTGCATCTAGTTTTAAATCAATAGATATATCATATTGTCTATGCGGGGGTAGTGGTGTGGTTTCTTTGTCTGCAAAGACTGCTTTGTATTCTTGGTATTCATTTGGAACTTCTTCTGTGGTAGCGAATTCCTCTTCTTCTGGGTGCTGGTTAAATTTAATTCGAGGGGTATTTTTGAGGCAATTTTTTGAGCAAAATTCCGAAATAAAAGACAATATCTGCTTGTCCCAGTCTATGTGGGGGTTATGTTTTTTTTTAACCAGGACATTCCCAGAACTATATCATGTTTTCCAATGTTTACTACAAAACATTTGACGGTTTCATGATGGTCAAGGATGTCTAACTCCAGAGTACAGTAGGTATCTACTTGTCCTGAGACAACTTCCCGTCCGTCAATTACTTTGAGCTGTTGTGGTTTTGCAAGTTTTTGAGTAAATATGTTAAACTCTTTAACGAGTTGTTGGTGAATAAATATGGATGTGGCACCAGAGTCAACCATTGCCCACCCATGGAAGATTTTTGCATTGTAGGAGGATTTCTTTTCAGGAGGGGTTGCCAACGGATATGCACAAAAGTATAAATGGAGTTGTGATTTGTTACCACGAGACATACATTCCATATCTAAACTATTGTTGTGCATAACCGTATTTTTGAAGATTTTGCCCAAAACAGTCCTCCTGGAACCGTTCAGGCGTCGTCTTTTACCAACTCCTCCTCCTCTGACCTTGGTTCTTTGACCTCTACGGCAAAGCCGGATAGTGGGTTGGTTGGGCAGTCCTTAGCCATATGGCCTTTTCCCCCACAGCAATGACAAGTTAAAGTGTTCTTTCCTTTTCCTGCAGCGTCCAGGTCCATAGGTGCCAGGCCCATATTGGGTTTCTTGGGTGGCAGTCAGGGTATTTGGTTCAGAGCTGCGTTTGATGGATTGTTGTCTTTTCGAAGGGATGAGAAGGGGATTTGGACTGTACCTGAACGGTTATTCCATTGGACGTTGGGTACAAGCTTTCCTTTGTTGTTTTTTCCCACGCTAGTGATTTTCCCTTTAAGACTTTCGCCGTTCGCGTCAAACATCCAGACGTTATCCCCAATTGTGTATTGGACCTGAGTATTGGGGTTGGTCCTATTGATTTGGTTATTCAGGGTGCTCAATGACTTGACGTTAGAAGTGTTTTTGTGTGGTTTGTATGCTTCTAACCTGGCATCAATGTACAATGCGCCATCCACAACACTCTGTAAGGTATTTTGCACGTCAAAGGGGTCCAACCCTTGGTTTAACATAGCATCCTTGATATATTCCTGAAGTCAATCATAAAACATATCCCTAAGTACTGCATCACCATAGTTAAGGGGGGAGGAGTACATTTGGAATTCTCGGAGGTAGTCTTGTACCAATTTCTTTTGTTTGAGCTCATAAAACTTTTGTCGGTAGTTTTCTGTCTTATTAATTTCTCCAAATTGTTTGTCAAACTCCTCCCAGAACAGATTTTCATCCCTTAAGAAGGCAACGGGTGTGTTGGTGTTCATATCTTGTTCTTGGAAGGGAAGCAGCCAATTGCGCGCATCTCCTTCCAAGTAAGACATAATAAAGAGTATTGCTTGTTCTTGGGTTGCACTTGGGTAGGCGGCCCTTAGATACTGGTTGCATGTGAGATGGAAGGTCATGGATTTGTCCTTTTGCTTCCCATCAAATTTTTCTGGTTTTGCAAGTTTAACTGAAACGGCTGGTCCCCCCTGCGCGACCACTGGTTGGATTACTCTTGGTGGTGGTGGTGGTACTTGGTTAATAGGATTTTGGACCGTACTGGAGTTCATTTGTGCACAAATTGCTGCTACATCAGTCATGAGAGCCTGTGTGTCTCTATGAATGTCAGTTGCGTATTGTTCAATTCTATGTACCCAATCATTGACTGCTTCCATTCTTGGCACGCCTGCTACTCCGTCCATCCAATTATATGTGGCATGGACATTGGATATAACCGTGGCCATATTGGCTTCTATTGCAGTTAAATGTCTATCTATATCAGAATGCATACCTTGAAGCATAGACATAAGGGCAGACATGGTTTCAGGTGCTACATAGGTAGAATTCACAGTTGGGTCAAACTGAGACAGTCCCGTATACTAGGCTTGGATGGGTGGTATTGTTGAATTGGTGTTGGCGGGGCCAGGTGTGGGCGTACGCCACAATCCCCCCCATGGTTTGGTACTTGGTTGGAATGCCATTTTGTAGACGAGATGTTTGTACTGTCAAGCGGTGGTTTGAAAAGGAAATTAACTCCCTGTTAATTCTCTCTTGTAATATCAAAGGCCTCTTTGTAGGATAGGAGGGGCAAAGAGGAACGCTCAGGGGACCAATTACTTCTTCCCAATTGGGGTAAAGTAGTGGTACGCAAGGTAACAATATTTCTCAATCTACTGACAACCGCTGATACCAGCGTATGGGAGGCACTAAGGGTTTGAGTGAGATAACGTTTTTGTATGTAGTATGTGGTAATTACTGTTGGAGGCAGGTAATTTCCTCTTCCAGTTGTAGGATATGTTCTTGATCTTGTTCAAGGGTTTTGAGGGCTTCTTGTTGCCACCTAAGAAGTTCAAAAATCTCTTGTTATTGGGTGTGAACAAGGTTGTGGTGCTACTCAAACTCTTGTTTGAGTGAAATGGTATAAAGGGGGTTGAGAAATTTTCCTAAGTAGGAATAGAGCCGTAAAACCAGAGGTAGCAGTAGCTGTACTAAATCCAGGGTTCCAAAAGTAGTCTTTGTTCACGTGTAGTTACGCTAACTCCTTGCTCTTTCTACTAGCGTTGTACAATAACTGCCAGCAAATAGCCAATAGGCGTCTGGTGTAGTCTTTGCAAGTGGTAGATTTGCAGTCTAGGAGCGCTTAATGTGACACAACAAGGTGAAGATTACACTATAAGGGGGCGGTACTCCCTGGTTACTAGTAGGACGTCCTTACTTTTGACTATTACAAGAGTCACCGTCAATCTACTGTTTCACCAGACCAGCGCTTGTCCTGAACAGGTTCTCAACAAAGTATGATGAAGGAGTGAAAACAAATAGTGGAGACTGGTGGTGGTCTTGTGGCACGACGCCAAAGGGGGTTTCAACAACAAAAGAACTTGACCTAGTGTCAAGCCCAAACGTATCACAATGTAATATAGGGCTTGAGTGGTGTACTCAGAGGCCAGGGGATATGAGGGGTTATAATGTGGACTTCCTATTGACAGGAGGTCAAGTTCTTGGTCTTTGCTGTCAAACTTGACCTTGCTTATATACATGAGGTAGCCACAATCAGACAAACATATACGCACAGATGGCGCAATACACAAGTCATACATATTGGCAAACACATGTGAAAATAGGGTGCGTCATCGTTCTAGAACCTTCTGTGAGTCACATGATGATAAAAATAGAATAATAAGTGGAATTTTGTGTCAGGTCATGACACCTACTGTCTAAAAATCTCTTCTAATACACCTACTGTTCACACAAGCTTAGAAGGAATTATGGGCCCCATTGAAACCCTTATTGATTCTGGCTGTTCAAGGAACTTTATCAATATTACATTTGCACAAAAGCACTCCCTTCCACTCGTTGAGCTCACACACCCCTGAAACCTTATCACCATTGATGGAAAAGAAAGTCCTGCTGTCATCCGATTTAGGACATCCCTCCACATCACTGTCAAAGGAGGCATCTTCAAACAACACTTTTAGGCCATGCCTGTGGGGACTACCCCCCAATCCTGGGAAGAACATGGCTCACAGAAGTTGACCCAGATCTCTCCTGGAACCCTTTCCACATCCAATACAGGGACAAAGGACAACCGGAAACCAAGGAAGGAAGATTGAGGTCAGACAATCTTCAAAAGATCCCTGAAGAAATTTTGGAATACAAGGATGTGTTTGACGCAGAACTCTTTAAAGGAATACCCCCTTTTAGGAGCCACAACTGCAGGATAGATTTACATCCAGACGCAGAACTCCCTCAACCTGCAAAAACCTGTCCTATATCTCTGGCGGAATCCAAAGCCCTACAAGAGTACCTGGATACGGAGCTAGCTGACAGAAAGATCCGTCCCGGCAAATCACCGGTAGCAGCACCATGCTTCTACGTGAAAAAGGCCGATGGATCATTATGATTAGTAGTTGACTATCAAAAGATCAACATATTCACAACAAGCAATTAGTTCCCTATTCCCATCCAGGGAGACCTCCTAGAGAGATTACAAGAAGCAAAGATTTTCACAAAACTAGACCTACCATGGGGTTACAACAATGTACAAATCAAAGAAGGAGACAAATGGAAAACCACATTCAGAACAAAGGAAGGATCATACGAGTACATCATCATGCCCTTTGGACTAAAAAATGCCCCAGCCGACTTCCAACAATTCATGAAGCACATCTTCAGAGACCTCATCAACATGACAGTGGTTGTCTACCTAGATGACATTCTTATCTACTCCAAAAACCACGAAGACCACACTAAGCATGTCAAGGAAGTCTTGAGAAGGCTACAAGCTAACAACCTCTTCTGCCGACCCTTCAAATGTGTCTTCTATACCACTGCGGTCACTTACATAGGGATTGTCATTTCCCTAGAGGGAATCTCCACGGAAAAAGAAAAAGTTGAAGCTATCATCAACTGGAAGGAACCAAAAACAGTCAAACAATTACAATCCTTCTTAGGCTTTGTAAACTTCTACAGAAGATTAATTGGGATTTCAGTGCAATTGCTTGGGCACTAAACAACCTCACACAAAAGGAAACAAAATGGGAATGGGGTACCAACAAACAACAAGTCATTGACAGGATTAAGGAATGAGTTACCAGAGAGCCAGTCCTGGTACACACTGACCCCAAAAAACCCTATATTTTAGAAACAGATGCTTCAGGTATACAATGGGCGCCATCCTGAGTCAACGACAGGACGATGGGTATCTCCACCCAATTGCCTTCCTTTCAAAGAGTTTTAACAATGCACAAAGGAACTACCATATGCACAACATGGAACTATTGGCAATCATTACCACCTTCAAGCAGTGGCGATTATACCTTGAAGGTACCCCAGAGCCTATCACCATCTACACCGATCATTGGAACTTGGAATACTGGAAAGACGCACACATCTGGAACAGAAGACATGCAAGGTGGCATCAGACAGTCCAATTGTAGAACTTTGATATTGTCTACCAACCGGGTAAGCAATCCAAAAAGCCAGGTGCACTGTCACAAAGACACAATCATGCGGACATTCCAAATATCGCTCAAATTATGATTGCTGCAGAACATTTCCAGGGCTTAAGGGGGAAGACGCTATTGATATCATCGCCACCATCCGAGAAGCCCAAGAGGAGGATGAGTCCCTAACAATGCTCATCTTCAGCACTAACAGGAAAGATGAACTGCAGTGCCTCCAGGCACCTTGCCGCCTCTCCGGAAGCAAATAAATAGGCGCCAAAAGGGTCCTCACGTGATGTTTCAAAATCCGGAGGAGACATTTCTAACGTTTAACACCCGAATTGAGGATAGTAGCGTGGATTGAAAGTCTGCCTAGTGTAGAATGATTGCATCAAGGTGAAACAAAGAAAAAACAGGACCTTCATACCATAACCAAGCTCCAACTCATGCCCCTCAAGAATAAGAAAAGCCAGGTAGCAACTGAGTGTGAGGTAAAGAAAGCTGCTAAGATAGGTAAGTAGCAGATCCAAAAACTGTGCGCCCAGCATTTAGTGTTCCGTGAGAAAGCTGATGGATCTGTTGTCACTGCTCAAAAACTGGTCCCAGAATGTCTGGATGCATGCAGCGTGCAAACCATCTGACACTTTTGGAGAAAGTCTTGGCGGTACATGGATGCATATATGTGAGTTCACCATTCTGTCTCATATCTTTATTCCCTAATGTGACTTGGATGTTCAGGCAAGGTCTCACAGGCAAGGATGCCGAATACACAGTCAAGAAATATAAGTCTCATCATCGAGTTCCGAAGTTGGTGATGGATCATGGATGTGTCACTCATGCTTGATTGGGAATATCCGTCATATATACTCACAGCCACATGCTTAGTCACCTACCTTATATGGTAGTATTATCTAATGTTTCAAATCTGGGAGGTCCAGACCAGTCAAGGTCCATCAATCAAAACCAAAATCACACCATGGATTCTACTCATTATTCCAAGTATTTTGACACAGAAATCAAGCCTAGTACCTTAAAACTGACAGACGAGATAGGTTGGGAAGAATTTGCTCCTGCAGGGTCTTCTGGGAGGCGGTGAGGTGCCTGGAAGCACTGTACCTCCCTCTGTCTGGAAACAGCACAACAAGTATAGCTGGGACCAGAAGCCCCTGTGGTACAAAGGGCACATCGTAGTCCCAGATAGCAAAGACATCCACCTTTGCTTACTTGAATCGCACCATGATTCTCCTATTGCTGGACATCAAGGACAGGCAAGAACCCTTGAGCTGTTATCAGGGGGCTATTATTGGTCGGGAATGAAGTTCCAAGTCAATCGCTTTGTAGACACCTGTGAGGTGTGCCAAAGAAGCAAAGGAAACAAAACAACTGTGCCATCAAAAAACATCACCCTACCCAACCAACTGTAGGAAGAAATCAATTACGACTTCATTGTCAAACTTCACAAGTCACAAGGATTTGACAGCATCCTTGTGGTGGTAGATTGCTTCTCTTGGCAAGCACATTTCATCCCTTGCTTTGGGTCAACCAATGCAGAAGAACTTGCTGAGATTTTCACCAGGGAAATCTGGTGGCTACACAGGTTACCAAAGCAAACCATATCCAATTGAGGAGTAACCTTCAATAGCCACTGCCTAAGGGCCTTATACGAACAACTAGACATTGAACCAGACTTTTCAACAGCCTATCACCCAGAAACCAATGGACTGGCCAAAAGGACCAACCAGTGGCTAGAAGGATTCCTGAGGAGTTTCTGCAATTACAAGCAAGGCAATTGGGTTAAATGGCTACCCATTGCAGAATTTTGCCACAACAACCAAGTTAATTGTACAACAGGAAAAACTGCCTTCAAAACAATCTACAGCCTACACCCAAACTGGGAAGCATCAAACCTGGACACAAAGGTACCAAAAGCAAACAAGATGGCAAAGCGCTTCACCAAAAATCTGCCATGAGGCTCAAGCCTTGATGGAGTACCATCAGAACTCTGAGAAGACACCCAAAGCAGAATTCAATAAGGGGGATAAGGTGTGGCTTGTCACAACAAACATTTGGAGCAAACAGCCAACAAAGAAGCTTGACAACAGGAAGTCAGGTCCCTTCACCATTAGCAAAAAGATCTCTTCACACGCATACCGACTTGACCTACCCAAGTCAATGCGAATCCACAACGTCTTCCATCTGAACCTTCTTGCCCTCTACATGGAAGACAAAGACTTCCAAAGGCGGCAACTCCAACCTCCTCCAATTATCACAGAAGAAGGGGAGGAAGAGTACAAAGTTGTAAAAATAGTCGCATGGGAACAAGAAAAAGATGGACTGTATTATCAAGTAAGGTCAAAGGGGTATGGCCCGGAAGAAGATACAATGGAACGTGCAAAAAAGATCAAAGAACTAGAGCAAGTCATGCAGCTCTACAGAAAGGACTACCCGCACGGGCCACTACCTGAAGGGCATGAAAAGGAACAAGGAAAGGTCTCAAACAACCGCATCTGCTACCCAGCTACCACTACAACAAGCCCTACTATCCACGCCTTAAACCTCTTCCTTACCACCCACCAAGCAAAATGGCCCCTACCAGATGCTCATACTCCCAAGTCGCCGGCCTACCAGCCAAACCCACCTATGTTCCCCCCGTCTACACAGGGACTAGTCTCAAGAATTGAGGCCCCAAGTACATTGCCAACCAGGTCAACCGACCCAATAAGACGTACCTCCACAGTTCCCACAAATGGAACCGCCTCCCGGGCCTACCCAACTTGTGTGAAATCCTGCAGCTCTGCCGGACCCTCAAGGGATCCTGGAAGCTTGCTGAGATGGTTGACCCAGACACACACCTCAACTGGATCCCACAATCTGCCCAGACCAAACTCAAGTGGCTCAACAAGTGGACAATTGAGTCCCCCGTCCACGGCCCCCTCCGCTGGGTCGGGACGGCCGAAGACCGGCCTCCAACAGCACATAAGTTGAGGCGGTGCCCAATGTACGTGTGCGACAGGTGCGTCGGCCCAACAGTCCAGCTAGTGGTACTAGAGTCAAGGCGCCCCTGGAAGGTACAATGCTTTCCCTGGTAAGAGGATGTGGCATGTGACCTGAATGACCAATGGTGGGTCAAATTTGACATGTAAAAAAAATGGTCCAAGGACATTGCAAGGGCTGCAGTACAGGAGTGCAAGACCAAGGTCTTGGAAAACTACGCCGGGTGAGGCCTTCGTAACCTAACTGTTACAGATTGGGGTAGACTATGCAACAAAGAGCTTAAGAGTTAGGAGAAAGTGGAGTCTACCTGATACATACAGTACTACTTGTATCTAGGACAAGTTGCACTTAGAATATTCAGATTATCAATAACTAACTTAAAGGTCTTAATCATTCACAGTGTAAACTGATTAAATACGTGTTATCTTAGAGCGGTGCTACTTGGCAGAGTTCCCTTAAATAATTATATTTAATTCAATCTTAGTCGCTTGGACTAACTGTATACTGAGCTTAAGATATCTTAAAGTGTTAAGATATGGGAGTTAATGGGTAGGGCCTAATGTGTACTTAATTCCTCGACTAACTGGGTACTTTATTCTCACTGTTTAGGAGTACTTATGTATACGCTGAGTCAGGCACTTCTTGAGGCACACAAGAGAATCACACAATAAACTAA
>WSLO01000170.1:14623-26715 GCA_019677385.1 Ceratobasidium sp. 392
GACGGCCAGGGTCATCGCAAGGCGGGGCGAGTGTTTGTGTTGTTTGGACGTATTGTCACCGCTCCGGAAAGTTGGATTGGAGCTTAGCGCTCTCTGCTCAACAACGACCGGGTAAAGAGCTGCGTTGCGCAACACCCACCCTCTGTCTGGGGTCTTCACACTCTTGCGATGCCCGTGCCCGGCGATAACTCTTCCCGCCACGCCCAACCCCGTACTCGTCCTACGCCCGTTCTACTCGACTCGGACCTTATAGCTAGCGCTGTCAACTCCTCAGCCGATGCAGGCAAAACTCTCGACTTTAGTCTCAAGCATATAGGAGAGGTCACCGAGGATGCTGCGCTAGAGCTGTCTAGGATCGGGCGAGATGATCTCGACGACGAGGGAATCGTGACGAGGTATGTTGCCCGGCCCTTGTTTTGCCGCCTCTGCTCAACATCTCGAAACCTAGACTCGCACTGTCCAACAACTACCTGAGAAAACTTCCATCCAACTTTGATTCGCTGTACCGACTTCGCTACCTTAACCTCCGCGCCAACGCTTTTGTTACTTTCCCAGATGTGGTATGTATCGGTCTTCATTTGGCCCGAGCCGGAGCTAAGCTGACACTTTTGTCCTCCTATATCCGTAGGTCGCCAAAATGCCCTCGCTCGAGATCCTCGATATTGGCAGGAACAAAATCGAGAGGCTCCCGGCAGACCCCGGTACGCTTGTCAATCTGAGGGTCAGTCGAACGTTCCATTGTAGATCCCTATGTTCGTGCTAACGTACTCCTTTCTAGGTCTTTTCGCTGTCCAAGAATCGAATCACGAAACTTCCCTCGTACTTTGTCAACTTTTCGTATCTCAAGATGCTCAAAGTGGACAACAACCCGATCGAGTGGCCGCCTGCGTCTGTCGTCAAAGACAAGATGCCAAGCGGAGACATGAGCGACGAGATGACGGCTTTCATCGCTCAGCTCAAGCAATGGTATCTCGACAATGCACCGCCCGAGCGACGCATTTCTCCGGAACGGTCACAACTCAATGGCTCGGCGACACAGCTTAGGCGTACGGGTAGCAGGTATGACATAACTAGCCGCCCGACACCAGGGGTTATTTTGACGCTAAACGTTCAACTAGCCAAGCGATGGACGTCAGCCACACCCGAGCCAGCTCGAGTCGAGGGGCGCATGGCCGAAATATCTCGGAGGACTCGGTCAACTCTGAGTATTCCGTAACGTCAGAATACTCGTTGGTCGACAACGTGAATTATGTTGCGAACATCCCAGCCCTCCAGATCACCAAAAAGGCCTCACAGGGTCGTTCTGATTCTTTAGGAGGCTCACCAGACACACCCATCGCCACACCCGATGAAAACCTGCCTGCGTCTAGCTCGTCGAGTTATCACGGGCGAAATGCATCATATTCAGCTGGCTCGCGCCGTCTCGCATCATCAGGCGCTAATTTGGCAGGAAAGCAGAGTCTGCCAGATCTTCGCAAAGGATACTTGCCCAATGGGACGATCAAGCCTGCGCTCAAGAGGACTCGCGACCCGGTTGGTGGGTCATTCGGGTCAAGTTCGGGTTACAACGGTCCTTCGACGTCGGGCGCAGGCCTTGCAGCCTCACCAATTCCTGCGTCACTTCCCATGACTGCGTCTTCTATTGCCCAGAGTGAAGTTTCCCCTACATCGGTTGCCATGAACGCCGATGACACACCCATGGACGGGGTCCGTAACTCGTACTTTCGGAGGCTGTCCACTGTACCCCTACCGGTCTCGGCGCCTCCTCTCCCACAATCGCTGTACCAGACGGTCGACGCAATTAGGGGAATACTCTTCGCGGTGTCTCAAATATACTCGGCCATCCAACAATATACAAACGCTATCGTCGAACGCCGAATAGCGAGTATCCTCGTACGAGTTCTGGAGCCTGCGAAACGGGCTATGGATACCTTGATCAGCGCACTCGAGCGATACGACGCTACCTCGCGACGAGCTGTCCCTAGCGCGTTAGAATGTCGCTCCGTAGTCGAGGCGTGCCGAGAAAACGTGAGCGTGTGCTGTCGCGTGGTTTCGGTGCTTCAGCTTCAGCTCAAGGTTCTGGCTGCTGGCGCTGGAGGCGATGTTCGATATGCGCGGCATTTGTTGCTGATGCTCTATGGGGGTGTTGCCGAGGTTGTTAACTCGTGGCGAGACTTGATGCCTCATCTGAGCGAGGTGAAGGAGTACTTGGCGGGAGTGGGAGCACCATCTGCGCCTACGGGGCGGACAGATATTTTCTCCAAGAGTCACGGTTCCGGCCTGGGTCTAAGCATGGCTCCAAGCTCCGGTCCTTCGTCGTCTCGTCGTCCGATTTCGCCCATCGAGGAGCGCACAGAGCCTATCAACCCAAACATGGAGCAAGACCAAGAATCCGAACCCGAGTCTGCTCCCTCCTCGGCTCAATCTGGGTTTGCTAATAATCAGCGGGTTGCACACCGCCAAGGCGGATCCTACGGGTCCCGAGAACTCAAACTAAACACGACGTCTAGCGCCCTAGCAAACAGAGCTCTGTCGACTTCGCCTATGGAATCCCCTTTGAGCGTCGGGTCGGATATTCCTACAATGCACTCGTCACCAAAACCCCTCCGGTCTGCGTTGCGAAACGCAAACGCCAACGCCAACACGAATGGCTTGCATATAGATCTATCTGCCTCATCTTCACCAAGTCATTCGATATCACACTCGGCACGGTCCCAATCCCGAGACGAGCGGCTCCCATCTGACGCCACCAGTTCTCCTACAATGCGTCCTAGTCGCCTCGGCACAAGACGACCTACCGGAGCGTTGCTCGACACTTCCGACTCGCTTCGTACGCTGGACGAAGACCTGCTTACGGCGGCGGATAAGGCTACTGGGATAGCTTCGGATATGTGGGTGTTGCTTGGCACCACTATCGAAAATGCGCGTGCACAGGTGGCAGATGCGAATATAATCACACCCGTGGAGAACGGTCGGACTCTTGCATTGGAATTAACCGCAAATCTGAGGGCCGCCTTGCGTGCGGTACGAGAAGGGGTCGGGAGGGATGCTGGAAAGAAGCAGTTGTATGAGTCGGCGACCGCATTTGCCAAAGTGAGTAGTATTGTTTTGAGTAGGACATTGTGCAAATCGACTAACTTTGTTACAGTGCGTAACTCGTACAGTTATGCTCCTCAGGACTTTCTCAAACTCTCATGTCATCCCTCCCAAACTTCGGACTACGGCCGGGCGTCTTACGCAAGCGACCCAGGAGATGATCTTCTTCCTCCAAGGGTCATCTTTCGCTCCACCATTATCCGCGCGACCAACATCCCCGGCGTTTACCATGGGTCTCGGTCTTGGTATCAATGGCGCAAGTTCAACCTTGAGTCCAGATGCCATAGACGGCCACTCTCGAGCTGCGCCAGTCCTTGGTCGAAGTCGGAGTGCAGCCGTAGGGGTGCCCACTTCAAACGGAATTCACGCCGCACTCGCGCCTGGTACGCCACGCGAGGTGCCGTGGAGCGCCATGCCAGGACAGTCGTTTAGGGGTGCTGAGCACCCGCTTATTGGGCGCACCGGTGCGCAGATGATTTAATGTAACCTCCGCATGCTTTCTATCACGACATCACATTATGCTGGGCATGATAATCGCTTTTTTAAACGTAATCTGCGCATATCTCGATGGATGCTTTTGTTGCCTTCAAGTTTCCGTTTCCTCTTTCGCATGTTGTTATCCCTCTTAAACTGCATACTATGTATTAATAACACGCATATACAAGCCCCCAATATACCGGTTGCTTGTATCTAGTATATTCGTAGGGCTCTGCTCGGACGCAGGTCCTGCTAGGAAACTAGGAGCCGAGAAAATTATTGTCCAGACAACAGGAGAAAAACGAACTATGTATGCACAGCAAACGAGTATTAAAGAGCAGCCGCTCAAAGCTACAAATTGCCCGACGGATAAACTAATAAATACATCACCAACTTAGCGGGCTCTCGCATATCTCACAAAAAGCTGAACCAAACCGATTTAAAAAGGTGCACTGTGAGCAAGGGAGCGTAGCCAAGCGCTCATACTCCTCCATGTCCGTGTCCTTCTCAGCGTCTCCTGGATGCTCTTGGACTGGCGTAATGTCCTTGGTCGTTGTGTCGGCCTCGGGAGTCGTTGGACCAGCGGAGAGGGAGGTCATAGGATGATCGCCTTCAGGAGCGCTGACAGACGATTCCGGTGCTTTAGTGGCAGATTCTGGCGCCTTGGTGGAAGGCTCAGACACTGGAAGGCTAAACATGCTACCGTCGAGTAGTGTTCCACCAAAAGCACGTCCTTCGGCTCGGGGGCGAGCAGGTCCGGGTTCTACATCTCCCGAAGTGAGAGCCCATGCCACAGCGTCGTCCTCATCCATGGCTTCAATGGCACGAAGAACCAATCGGTCAGTTCGCAATAAGCCGATTTGAGATACAGTTCGGTTGTCGTCTGTAAGCTCGACGTTTTGCAGGTAAAGTTGTTGGTAAAATGGGAGCACGTCTTCAACCTTCTCAATCTATGTTTAATATTCCATTAGTATTGGTTGCATTATTAGACTCTACGCATCACCGGCATACCTTGCGTTTGATATCTCGTACCGTGTCGTCTTTGCTTACGCTTATAGAGAACGTAGTGCCCCTCTTGGTAGTAGCAGCTGTACGCAATCGCTTCGATTTGCGTTGACCATAAGTGACTGGCACAGATGGCTTCATTCGTCTCTTGTTACCGGGAGCGCGTGCGGGGGGGCTAGCATCGCTAAGTGTTGGGCTCTCATTGTCGGTGTCGTCGATGCTGATGACATCCTGGTCCGCAGCTTTAGGTTTGGCCTTTGGGGGAGTAGTGGGCTCAACGGCCCAAGGGAGAGATTCGCCTTCTGCTAGGCGGTAAACGTTGATGCTCACGTTATCGAGGTTAGAAAGCCTGCCAATACGGTTAATACAACTGTAGGAAACAACCACGACACGCACCTCAGTGTCCTGCAGTCCATACACAGGGGAAGGTTGGACCATAGTTTATCCTTCCCGCCAGATACACATTCCTCCACAGAACACTGAATAAATGGCCCACCGCCGTAAAGCTCGTGTATCGTGTTCCATTCGTCAATGCTTATGGCGCATACAACGCCGTCCACGTCCAGGGGTTCGGTTGGATCAACGGTGAGATTGCCGTGGTTGCATATGAATTGCTCATTAGAAACCGAGCCTGGACGAGGAGCTGTGAGCGGCTTGACAAGCCAAGTTCTCCATTGGCTGATGAAGGAATATGGTCTGGGCAAACACACGGTCAGTCTGAAGAAATTCTGGTCTGGCGGCTTTTACTTACACCAGGGCGTAGTCAAGCCCTTCTATAAGCCTTGGGGCTTCCAAGGTGGAAAGCGGAGATCGTGCTAATACACTAAGGCGACTCTGCTAAGGGTGAGCCGAGGGGCCAAATAGTAACTTGCAATCATACCCTCTCAGTTTCGGCTTTAACTCTCGCTTCCTTCGTAGCTTCACGATCACTCGCGGCGACAGCTTCACACACTGAACAAGTCTCTGTCTCCGTGCCCGGTGGTTGAAATTCTGGAAATATCTCTTGCAAGACCTGCAGTGCCTTAAGAGATAATGATACCTCAATGACGACCGTAACATGTTAGCATAAACCAAGACATACCGCTGTGCTAATCTTCTCTCTCGATTTTTGCGAGTGTACCAGACCTACGTGGACAATTGTCACAGCGTTGCATCCACTGAATATTCACACTCACCTCCATGTTCACAATATACATCCGGTCTGAATTGATCAGCATTCGGGACCGGGTCTCTAAACCCAGGTTTATGCATTTTGGGTCGTTTAAGCTTCCAGTCTAATGGCGCCATATCAGTGCCAGATAGCTCTATGAAGAAAGTTCTTGCCTTTCAGCCAAGCCTTTGAAATCCACCACTCCCTGCCTTTATCTTCAAGCATGCTCGCGTCAAAACGTATCAAAGCTTCAGCATGCCGCAGAGCATACAGTTTTTCTAGCGTAAATCCGTCAGTGAGGTAGCGGAAGTCAAAAGTATGAGGTAACTACCGTTAAACTGCAAGGCAGTACAGTGTTCACAGACTTGCGTAGACTCTAAAGCGACAGCCTTTGCGCCGGCCTTTTCCATACGCTCCCATGCGTTCTACAACTCTCGGTAAATAAATGGCTGCAACAAGAATAAAAAAACCAGCCTTAGAAATCCTTTTCATGCTGACCGACTTTGATGGATCAAGTAGGCCGTGAACACAAGTAATCGAAGCGGGTGGTTTTATTGTATCTTGTTCTGAGGACTGCACATCGCTTGGGTTGGATGGAGCCGACCCACGAACGAGCTCATCGAGCGGAGGAGGGCTGGGGGATAGCGCTGTGCGCCCTGCTTGATGAGAGGCAGGATGGGTGCCTTGGAGTGGCGGGTCATTGTCAATCGTAGGAGAGCGGGTAAACTGTTTGGATTTGGTCGTGTCTAAATCTCCAGAAACCCAGCTCTCGAGATTCTCCCTATCAAGTACAACTGAAACCTACATGAAGTACAATCAGTACGCGTTTGGCTGAGTTCCTAGGAACTTATACTTCGTCTACACTTGAGATTTGCCAAGTCTGGAATATATCTCGTTTGAGACCTCGAATTGTCGCAAATTCCGCTTCGAGAATTTCCCGCCTATCAGAATTTAATTCATGCGCATGAATCCAGGCTGAATTTTAGTTATAAGCCGCTGCGCTCACCTCTGAGTGTAGGCATCGCACGAGGCTATATGTTCCGCATTAAGGTTCTCCACAGCCTGAGAGACTTGCTTTGGGAGGTTTATTGTTGTAGTATCTGTAGGACGCCTATCCCTTTGTCCGTAAATCAGCATATATGCGTCCTTCGAACCTTGAGACCTGTGGTCTTTCGCACTCAGCACAGAAAACCCAAAGCTTCAAAAAGCGCACCTAAAAACACCGCTGATCTGCCTCCCAAGTAGGTCTTCCTTCTGAATCTCCTTCACTTCTTCATCATTGAAGAGAAACCACTTGTTTCGACTAAAAGGCAATAGGGTTATTGGGAAGACTCACAGGATAAAATAACGCCTAAACCGTGTACGTACGTCACATCGAAAACCTGCGCTTCGTAGTGTCCATGATATGCGCTTGAGCCTCTATGAAGTAAGACACCCCGGAGGTCGTACCAAAGATCCGACGTTTGGCCACTAACGTACGGCCGCATATTAATCGACAGTGGATAGTTAATTGCCTGTTTGGATTTCTTGCGCTCCATGTCTTTGGGATCAAATACGAATCGAAGGACAGAGAAGTGAAGAACCTATTCACCAAGTCAGTTAAAACATTGAGACCCAAAATGTGAGAGCTCAAACCGGAGGGAGATGTGTTATCCTTTGATAGCGAAAGGCGTCTTGTTTGCTACCACACGTTGAGCAATCATACCTGCCATCGATAAGCCGCACTATTAAGACAAGTTGTTTTGGCGTGTATGATACTCACTGGTTGTCACCTTCCAGTTTTTCATCTTCCAGGCTTGCTGTAAGTCGTTCTTCTAGCTTGCACTCAACCTAGCGGCCAAAGGCTATTATATAGAACGCTTTGATAGTGAATTATATTGCATACCGTGAGACTAACCTCCAGTTCCAAAAAACTGGACTGGTGCTCAGAAGACTTGTTGCAACGAGTGCATCGTGTCCCGTAAACTTGTTTGCCCTCAAACTAGCGGAGCAAGGAATCAGTCGAGTGAACAGGTAAAAAACGACCATACTCGATTACCTGATCAGTGACCAAAGATTGTAATGGAATATCTTGTTGTTTTTTAAACTCATTGTCGAGGTGAGACATAAACAACTTGGAAAATCTTGAACGACCCATGTTAGAAATATTGGAAAGCATGGTCAAATCTTTGATCCTTACTCTTGTGCATCTTGTTGCTCAGCTGCTCTAATTCCCAGGCATTCCACGAACTTGACCGGATTAAATGACTTTTTAACGCTTTGCTGGAGCATGCCAAAGGTGGTTTGCAACTGGTACATGGGTGACTCCTATCTTTCTATAAGCTTATAAACTCAAAAAATGTGTTGGAGTATACACTTACTTCTATCGTTTTCCCGGGTACGAGAGATAGCTCCGGAATGCACTTGTAAACACCAGCCCGAAATTCGAGGTCTTGAAACCAGACCTTATACAGGGATTTTAAGTGACACCCGCACCTTAAGAACTATGAACTTACTTGGATAATTGAGTTAGCATAACATGTAGCCCCTAGATTCTATCAAAAAGTAAACTTGAGTCTGGCAGGGGAGTATTAAGTAAACTGTGTGACGCACTTTTAGACCTACGGGATGGCTAGTTATCCTCGATTCATCTTGGGGATCAGCACCGAACCCAGCGGCTTCTAGAAACAGTTTACGAGCTGAAGCTGCGCAAAGAAGGGATGATAAACTTAAGCACGCGACTAGCAATAGATCACGCTTACCTTCGTTCACCCATTTCCCTTGGCCTAAATAGTTGCAGCAATTTGGATTACTCTTGCATGCTTTGATGGAACACTCAGGCTCATCGTCCGAGATTACTACAACATCATCATCGGGGTCTTGTGGCACCGCTGGCTGGATAGGCGCCTTGGCGGGGGCTTGCTTGTTCTTACAGATGGGTTTTCGGAAGCCGCAGGCGGCTGCGCGGTGTTGAGGTCCGATGTCGGTAGCGGAGTGGACTTCGGTCCCAACCCAACCCCATTCTGAGAATGAGGCGCCGTCAACAAGTCCCCTAGTTGTGTTGCCTTGCGACAAGTTCAGAGCCTTGGGCACTGGTCGCCTCAGCTGACGAGCAGAAAATCCTGGTTTCTGGTTGGGGTAATGTTTTTAGGTCTTTTAAAATAGCTCACTGGTGTGCACACATTCCTACTTACCTTCTGAACTCTGGGCTTCATCATGGACTAGCAGTTACCGAAGCAACAGGCTCTAAATCCGACTCCCAGTTGAACAGGCAGCGGGAAGTTTCTAGGGGCTTCTGAAATAGAGAGCCCAGCACCCGGCTACTTGGATAATCGAGTTCGAGAACTCCGAGACGACTTAGAGGGTTATTATGGTATTACGAAGCAAAGACCTATAGAGTTGAAGCCAGGTATATCACAACCAGTCTTGAATAAATCAACGAGACGGATTTACTGATCGTTAATCATGAGCGGTGTCGGGAAAGGGAGGTTGGTGGCTACGGTGGTGGCCAAAAGCCTGCGTTTATACAACTTAGTTAAACCTAATTTGCACATGTTGATCGCTTGATCACGTAAGGAAGAGTGTACAACACTTCCTCAATAAGGAAAGCGCGTTGCGATTTAGAGCACCACAAATGGCAGCAACAATATAGATTGGGGGTATCGTAACACATTGAAGCATATCTAATCCTACGAAAGCACTAAGAAACAAGCAACTTGCGCCTGCCACAGTAACGGAAGATATACAATCATCACGAATGGGAAGGTCCACACTCCTAATACCTTCCACTCCCAAACAACCATTCGACCAACACGAATAAGCTCTGCCTCATCCACACACATTCCTACAGCTAGAGCGAGTGTGAAAGGCGTTAGGATTTGGAGCAGAAAGAGTGCAAGGCTGGCTTGAAGTTTTGAAGGCTTCACTGGAGGAAGATAGGATAAAGGAGCACCGAGAAGGACTACGGTCACAGCGGCGAGGCTGAAATTGAGCAAGGATATGAGGGCTGTGATGGTACCACCGAGGCAAAGGTTGAAAGACTTTAGTACCAGATAGAGTGGGGCCGCTCGTTGAGATGAGGGTGGGTTGAGCCGTGGTAGGCGAGAAAGCGAGTAGGGGACAAGAGCAGTAGCTGCTGAAAGTAGCGTAAGCAATACCATCGGATAGTCCTTCAAACAATATATAAGCATTAGGAATCTCTAGGGCCAGCTCACCGTAAACTCACCGTAAATACTTGCACCACCATCTTGGTCCCTAACGTGAATAGGAACATAGCACCTAAAACGTGTGCACATCCTATTAGTAGCAGCGCATCGACTACTGGCCTAGAGCGCCGGATCCATCGCTGAGGATTGACTGCAGCGTCTTCGGTACCGGATAACTCCGCCTTCAGGCCGTCACTAGGTTCGACTAATACCACATGAGTTTGTAGCCAGCCAGCTTTAACCCAAAGCGCAAGGCCTCCAAAAGTCATCGCGATACTCATTATAACGGCTGCTGGGAGATAACCTCCAATTTTGACGAAAGATTGGGCGCCGGTGAGAATGTAGAAGAAAAATGAGGCGTGTAGACGCTCAAGTAAGTTGTTCATCGTACGTGTCGTCGACTCGATGACTCTATATTACAAGTCATGTAAGCTTAAGCGTTGCCTAACATGGAGTCAACCCTTACTTTCCAAGCGCATAAAAGCCATGAGGGCCATGGGACGGGCGTGCGTACAAGGTGATTGCGTCAATACGATACCTATGAATGTAACGTGAACATCCTGCTTCGTAGTTGGGACAAATGCGGCAAAACTTACTGATGGAATAGTCCGTGAACACCGCTCGCACGACCAGAAGCTTGCCACCCCATTCCACGAGCAACAACGCCCGCGCGGTTTTCAAAGAGTTTGAGACTTGCGTCGTTAAGGGATCTTTGCGCGGCCTTTGGCAAGTACGACCACAACTTGCGCACTGTTGGGCTGGAGTCATAAGGATAATCGGTGCGAAGGTAATCTAGGGTATCATATGCCAGAATAGCGATACCGTTAGACTCTCGAGCAATCTTAAGCGCAGAGTTAATGAGGTCTTGGTTCGGTAGGCGCCCGTTGAGTCCCTCTTTTACAGCGGCGTAAGTATATCAACCTCTAAATAAGGCAAGGACAAACCGAAATACACCCCGAGGTGGCTGAAAGAGTGACCAGGGTAGTCGATGCAAAGCGCAGTCCAGATCACCCCGCTGAGGAGCTCTAACGGCTGTGTGTCGATGTCTATAGACGTATTAATATTACGACGCAGGCCGTCAATCAAGTACATACTCGCGTGTTCAAAGCCATGATAGGCACTCAACCAGGCGTGCATTCCGTCAAGATACCCGTCGCTGATCACGAGAACAATATCCTTGGCCCAAAGTGTATAACCTATCAGACTAGCTTAGCTTCAGGCACTGGGAGTGAGAAAAAACCTACGTTTGAGATACCCAGCCAATGCAAGAATAGTTGCAACGCCCCTAAGGTTGAGAGAGCCATCCTCGTCCCATTTTAAACTTTTCCAAGATGCACTTAGGACGATCGCTTCGCTACCAGAAGTTCGTGGGGCGGAGTATATTGCGTATGCGTTGGCACCTTCCGTGTCCTACACCCAGGTTATAGTGAGTAAAATAAAATGATTAAACAATCCGAACAAACTTACACCCGTAGGCGCATGAATAGTGTACGGCTGCACTGCTGCCGGCAAGCCGAGCTTTTCAAACTCGGCGCGAAAATAAGATGCCCGCCTGTCTAATGTATATGTAAGGTGTTGAGTAACGAATACCGCCCATATGCTTACTGTTGACTGGTAGCGTTGGTGTCACGTAGCCTCTCTAAGTCCTCCAGATATCGATCGGCAGCATGCACCTCACGCCAGGTCCAGTACGTGTTAACCTATTTGGCGTTGATTAGACCTCCGGAAAATGTAAATTTTGCTTCGTACTCACTTGACCTGGTTGCAACGCGTTTTCGTCAATGTACGTGCCGCGTCCCATGTTGGCCATTGGAATTAGTAATATCCACAATGCCCCAGCAGCGAACATTGCTATCCTAAGTTATATCAAGCTAAGTATAGGATTAAAAATGACGCTAAAAGACCGACCTTATCCATGGTAGCACACGGGCGACGAGCGCGAAAATGACACGTCTTCGGGCAATAGCTTTAGCACGCCCAGCTCCTTCATCCGAGCTTGGCTCCTGCTCAGGGATCTTCATTGACAGACGAGGATATTCCAATTTTTTAAATAATTTTATATCCCAGGCTTGCAGACGAGGTAAGTGAAAGTTAGAATTGAGAGTTGATGATGCGGAACTGCCAAGACTCATTGGCACAGCCACAGGCATCCCAAAAACAAACCAGGATCGACTTCCTGT